>HE670267.1:0-16429 GCA_000313835.2 Heliconius melpomene melpomene | reverse complement strand
TAAATGCGTTTTTCTGTAAAACTATTCTCAATTTCGAAATAGTGTAAAAAGCAAATTTTATCTTCGTTTAACGTAGAAAATTAATAAAATATTTTAAAGGATAAGGATTAATACCATTATGGAAAAATATCCTTCACAATAAAAAATATATTGAAATTACAATTTTTAGACAGAAATATAATCACTACACGTTATTCTTAAAAGATAAAAATATGCTCTCGCGGACTTTTTTGTAGATCTTATTAAGAGGAACAATACTCCAGTACATTATTTTCATGTAGTACTTTTCATTAAAGCAGCGCATGCGCGAAAGTGTCTCAATGGGTAGGACTTTAGACACATTTATCGTATTTATGTTAATTTACATAAGAATGTACAAATAATAAACTATATATAAACCTTCCCTGAGAAATACTCGACCTAATGGTGAAAACCGCATAAAAATCCGTTGGGTGGTTTAGAAGAAGAAGAGTTAGAAAGTTCAGACAGACACGAAAAGCGACTTTGTTTTATAAGATATAGGATAAATTATGGAAAAAAATAATTTTGTTTAAATTCCAAAAGTTACAATTACGCTAGTGTAATTCTGAACTTGCGTTCTCTATCGGGCCAAAGCTTTCTGGACTCTTCTATGACAATAATTTCAATGATTCTTAACATTTGTCTGTGTTGATGTTAAAATATGTTCCTTTTCGAAAAAAATATACTCATAAAAAACACGAGAAAGATATTTAATCTAAAGGTATTAGTATGGTTGATATTAGTATTAATTAATAGTGGCATTTATTTATACATATGACCGTGTTGAACAAGAGGAAACCGAACCCACGACTATCACGATTACAGTCAGACACTGTGCTGCTGAGCCACAACGGTGTCAAAAATTTTTTTAACTATGAATAACATATACACAATAGTAAATTATTTAAATTGTAAGATGATTTTTATTTATTAGGCAATACAAGCTTTTATATAGCTATTAAACTAAAAATTTAAGTATCATAAATGATACGCAAATGGTGAATATTTTATTGAGGTGTATAGTCCAAAATTTTATTGCATATTACCGTAATACAGATATTCCTTTTTAAATTTACAGCTTTTTACCTTTTATACATTCAATATACATTTTATCTATTATGAGACATTATAATATATGTACCTATGTGTTTCTTATTAAAGTAAATATAAATCGTTTGAAGTATTAAAATAATTATGAATTTTGATTTTGACACCAGAACGAAATGATGAAAATATTACATATTTAATTTTCTCGACGAGTTGGAATCGAACTCATAACCTGTCACACTTTACTAACTTTGAACTTTTCTCATTCTCATCGAAACTATGATTCATTGGAGTACCCATTGCATTTTGTAACTTACCCTTGACTTCTTATACTTACCATTGACTCATTTTAGCAAAGTATTTTCCTGTGCTCAGTAATACTTACGACATGTACGTACTTAATGCAATATTTGAGAAAGAATAAACACAATATTGGCTATAATAGAACAAGCGGGCGAAGCCGCGTATAGATTGCTAGTATATTATAATTAAACATTTATATTCTCCATACGATCATATAAAATTTTACAATAATAAGCAACAACATATTTTCAATATGTATCTATTATAAAATTGTTAAATATATTTTTTTTATAAAAATAAATAAAATAATATATAATATTATATGTGACATTAATAAGTGTATTACTATGAAATTACCATATTATTATCATATTGATTATAGACATATTATAATTTATTGCTACTAAATCGCGCTTCATTTACATTTCCATTCCGTACTATAGAACGTTTATTACTCTACAAATTTATCTCTTCAGAAAAATAGTAACTGTCAACGTTGACCAAATAAGCGATTGCCAAGATGTGGGCGAAAAGAAGTCACAATCCGCTATCTGGAGGCACCTAGAATCTTTAATGGTCATTTTCGATATACATCTCTTATACTAATGTGTTTTTTGTGCTTTCGCCTTTTTCGAAAATAAATGATTAATATGAACATGTTTCATTTCTTTCTGTTTACGCCCAAAATTATAAGATGTATGTCTGAAAGCTTATATGACATGAATGATAAATTCACTTTAAGTTTTTAGTCGGAGCCATTGTTTGAGCAATAAAACTGGTGTAAAAGGAAGTGTAATGTCCTGGAGGTGATAAGTATTTGTATTTTTTTTATTTAAAGTAACAAATTATGTTCACGCAAAGCGACATTTTACGTTGTGAACATTTATTTAACCTGAGTTAGTCACAGATAGCTTAAATAGGTATTGAGAAAAGTCTTGTTAGAAATACTATTAGTTTTAAAAAATGCAGGTTGTGGGTTCAATTGTCACTGGATGAAATTAAATATTTATTATCTTCATTTTCCTGCTCTGTTAACGAAGTAAGGCGCGGCGATGAGTTCAACTCAACACGCTATGCCATCAGTATTTGATGGAAAATGGGGAACGGAAGTCTTAATGGGAACCGAGTGTCTTAATAGTGGGTTCCCAGGTTTCTTTTGTCTACCCTGATACAGCGTGAAGCTATAAACAAAACTAAAATAATAAAAAATATTAATTAAAATAATAGTTTACCATCGTTTGGTAAATCAATAACTTAGCGCCCACACGTCAACTCAGTCAGTGATAAATTTTGGTTATATTTTAACATGTATAACGGAGTCCATCTAATCAGGCTTAAATAAGCCAATTAAAAATGCCGTTAAAAAAACTAGATATAAATAGAAAGAATATATAAAAACTATTATAAAAAGTCGTAGATTCAGCAAATCCTAATTGAGTGCCAGATACTACTTGGAAGCTACCGTTAGAAGTAAAGGAGTTTATCACCTCGTAAACGTTCCTTATCCTGTAGTTAATGGTATGACATCAGTATCGCGGATATGGACGTCGCCTTCACCCACTGATACCACTGACTCGTTTTTGCTGACTTAAAAATACTAAAAGGAGTCGACTGTTGAAAGTTTACGCATGTTGGAGACACGCTTTTGAGGAGTCGCATCCACTTCCTCGGCGGAGGATTTTGTGTAACCATGGATATATTAGCTAAGGTAGGGTTGATTTATTTTTGTATTTTTTGTGGTTAGAACGTTATTTTTGCTTTATTTGTGTCTTTTTTTTTCTTTGTTATATATATTTTTTTCGGTTTGATGTTAATCGTTCGTTTGTAAGTTCTGCGTAAATAGTGGATATTGACAAGAGGTACAGTTTATAGTATTATAGGTATAGTTTCTTTCTATTTTATTTTTCTGCCTACCCTTGCATGCTCAGGGCTTAGAAGGCGTCAAGCTGTACTGTATGCAGTATAAATATGGTTCCAAGAAATAGAAATAAAATTATCTAATACTATTTTCCCGAGTTTCAGTAAATTATTAATTAAACATTTTTGTTTTCTTTTTTAATTTTATTTATTTTCTTAAATTCTAGAATTAGAAATATTAATGTATTTAAATCTAATTATAAGTATTATTATAATAACAAATTTAAATATTAACACGACTTTTGGTATTTGGAATAAATAAATTTTACTGCGTAATTGCTACATAGATTGGCTAGGCACTTATGTATCTTTATAATATGGCACTATCACAGCATTTATTTGAATTTTCTTTTCAGGTTTTATTGGTTATTGTATTAGTATGGAGTAATAGGATAACAGCAGCTCCAAGAAAACCAAGACTTAGTCTAGCAGCCCAGAGTCCTAGCTATTTTCTTAGAGATGTCGACGGTAAGCTTAGATAATAGATCCAATACAAATAGAAATAATATTTTGTTAAAAAAATATTTTATATGTGAATAAAATATTTAAAAAAATGCCGACGACACGCACTACGACAGGCCTTTTCTCTTCTTTATTTTTGCACAAATAACAATAAGAAGATAGTGTTACATAATTTTTTTTAGGAATATCAGGAACGTATTCGTTTGGCTATGACGTTTTTGATCCAGAAACCGGAAATACACAATTCCGGACTGAAGAAAGATACCCCAACGGTACAGTGATAGGCAGTTACGGCTACATCGATCCGAGAGGCAGATCTCAAAGATACGATTATGTGGCCGATGAAAATGGTTATAGGTAATAAAATGTTTTGATATTAAATACATATTTAAAATATTTTTAAAGTAATATTCATAATAATAATATGCATACTCTAGATGGAGACAAAGACATGGCGCTGGAGCACAAGCATGCCAGTATAAGCGTAACGGTTTTGGGTTCGATCCCACTTGGGGGAATGAAATATTTATTTTTGATTTTCAATTGATATTGTACTAGGTCGTTTGAATTCTTAATTAAGTGGACCTTTTTGTGTTACACAGAAATACAAATAAATGAGGAAAGTGAAATAAATAATACATTTTGATAGTCTATATTTTTTATAATTATTCATTTGATAATATTTACATTTATATGATGTATGTAAAATTTATTTATACAATTTTTTAGAATATTACACGGTGGACCTGCAAAAGAAGAAATAAAAGACCATGTAGAGACGTCGTCACAAATGAGTTCTATTGTTACTGAGCCGTCTGTTTCTTGGAGCAGACCGAGAAAACCATATCGGAAGAAGATACAAATCTTAAAAACACCTTCAAATTATCTGGAAACTCCACATTTTACAATATTTAATTAAATGATTTTATTAAGACTTTTATTAAATCGGGTTATAAAATTTAATAACTATTGATTTTTAAGTGTATTTATTACTTAAAAAAGATTTTTTGGGTTATTATTACTTAATGCATTTACTTTACAAGGTTGTATGATAAATAAAAACCATTGTCAAAAATGACTCTATCGTCTTTTTTTATTTAAAAAATAAGATTCATATTTAAAACTAGACGAAATGTCTTAACACTAGGTTTCCAGGGTCCTTCATGTCATGTGCGGTATATAGGGCGAAGCTACAAAAATCCATTAATCAAATCAGCCCTTCAGAAAATTGGATGACTGTTTATATAAATTCTCCTTGTAATTCTGTCATATTTTTTATTTCATCTTACTTGACATTGATAAAGTAAATAATTGTAAAAATCGTAATATAAAGCAAAAAAGATTTAAATAAAGCCGTCTTATATATATTTTCGTATAGTTAATAGTTCAAATGATATTTCAGTTTGGCATAACGTTGCCAATTTTTCTAATATTTATCACTTCCTATTCTATAAAAGGCTTGTGTCGCTTTTAATTTTCTAAATAATAATGTAAAATAAACAACATTAACATTTACGTTATTTTTTAAAATATTTTTTGTAGGAATTCCTCAAAAACGAAGCTATGATCAAAACAATATAGAACTCAATAATGAAAAACGTTATCCAAATGGAACTATTATAGGAAAATATACATGTAGAGACAAAGATGGAAATCCAGTGCACATTAAGTACTACGCAGATGATTCAAGTTACGGGTAAGCACGGTTAAGCTACCCCGAGCAGCTTCATTCGCTTGTATTATTTATTTCATTTACATACTATACGAGTATTTATTTATTTCATTTAAGTGACTTAATGGAATTGGATTTTATTTTATTGTGTTCATACATATCCATCTAGATAGGCGGTAGGTACTAGAAACGCCCTTTATTCCATGTACCTAAATGCGGGGGAATGCCAGGATAGAAGTTTTTATTATTATTATATCAGTAGATAAAATAGTGGATAAAATATTGGAATATTAAAATATATAATATATTGTACTTTGTCCTAAAATTGCAAAATATTTTTAGTGTGGAGCTAAATAGCTTTAAAGTGTTGACCTTGAATAATGAATTGAAGACAGATAATAAGCCTAAGCTTAATAAAAACCTATCAAATGCCGCATTTCCGTTCGATGAAATTAATGACACTATAAATACATTAAGTAAAGAATTACACAAAAATAAATCATATAATAAAAATGGTATTCCAAACGACAATAAGAGTAAGAAAAATGAAATAAAACCTAAAACTGACGGCTATGAGACCTTCTCCGAGAAAGAAATGAAGCCTTTGGACAAGTACAATAATGATAAAATAAGAATTTATTATAACGGAAATAAAAGAAAAATAAGAAGCACGAAGCAATCTACCCCGTTTATGTTTTTTTAAAATAGATTTTATAATTTTAAATAATGAGATTTATATTGTAAAAGGTTTACTTTGATTAAAAAATAAACAAAAATATCCTTTTATTTTCCTATCATTTTGTAATAGATATATCTACATTGTCCAAGTTCATACAAATCTACACAAGAGGCCTTACAGAGTGCGACTCTAAGCGTGATGGTTGTGGGTTCGATTCTCACTTGGGGGAATGAAATATTTAAAATATTCATTTATTCGCTATGGTAATCGGGCAAAGCGCAGCGTTGAGTTTCGTTACTCAACACACAATACCCCAAGAAATCGGCGGAATTTGGGGAAGGGAAGTGTTTGAATGGGGAACGGAGTATCTTAATAGGGAGTAGGCAGGCAGGGTAGGGGCCCAGGTTTCCTTTGCCTACCCTGCCTTGGTCGGGATGCAACTAAAAAGTAATATAAAAAATTATTTTCGTGAAATTATAATAACAAGTCCAGTGCATGCCTCACCTAATAAACATTATTGAGAGATTCAATAAAAATATATATGGCTTTAGGTACTTTGTTATTCCAATTGTTTACATTCTTTATATCCTGTAGTATTTTATTATTTCTTGTTGTCAGATAAAGTTAATTCAATATTTAGACATGTTTATTTATTTATATGATAATTTCACTATAATAAATTTCAAAACATAATTTTAATACATTTATATAAAATTAAATATGTTTTATATATTTTTCACATTTGTTGTGTTAAAAAAGATAATTAGAGAAATAGAAAAGTATAGATAAGCAAATACATAAACATACATATCGTTATCGTAACTAACGTAATCGTAAAACAGCTAGGGCGCTGGTAACCACGATTATTGGGGGTTCGATTTCTATTTAAAAGGAATATGGTTTTAATTCACTATTACCCCCCACACAATGTATCTTATATAAAACAATTTTAATTTCACATGAATAAATTAAATATTGCAAATATTACTGAGCTTACGACCGTATGTTTATTACGGTATGTCTCTACTTAGCGAGAAGGCTTATGTAAGCTAAGTGTATCGACAGCACACTTTCCTCGGTCGCCTTAATTTAGTGACAATGGCGGTGACACGGACCCACTGTGACCGAACTGCGTAATTTGGGAACTAATATCTAAGATGATGAGACCTTCGTGGTTCAGCGGCATAGCGTTTGAATTTAGGTGGCTGTGGGTTCGATTTTCACTTAGGAAAATTATTATAGACACTCAAAACGCTGCGTTGAGTTTCCTAACTCAATACAGAATGTTTGAAAGTTGGGCGGAAAATTGGAATTGAAAAAGAGGAGAAATGATTATCTTAACCATATATTTTTGAGGAATATAATTGCTATCAAATAAAAAACAATTTTCAATATGCAACTTTCTCTGTATTATAATTTATCTATTTTATAATCTATTCTCTATCTATTTTTTAACGTAGGAAATATAGTGCTAACACTTTCCGTGAAAATTCGAGACGGCTATCATTTTAGCTTTGGGTTAATACGCTTTAGAATTTTGAATAGAAAACAACAAATCTCTATGGAAGAAAATCATAATTCAAATTACTAATCTATTTAATTCTATACTCTTATTTGACGTAATATATATGTATACTTTTTTTATATAATACAAAAGAAAATAAATTGTAATAAAAAATACATTTATAAATATAAAAAAATCCTATTTTTGTATTATATTTATTTACGTAATATATGACTAACAAATACGCGTAAACTAGTTACTTATCGGCTCCCACGATCAACATTGTACGCACGTTCGGAAGGAAGTAGTTGTGATTGTTTTTGTGAACTGCATCTGTAATAGATTATTCAATCACAGGCAGATACCACTATTAGATATCTCACTCTTATTTATTGGTAAAGAGCAGGAAGGAGATATAATCATTGAAGATAATTTTTCCGTTCGGCACGTAAGAGATAGATTATGGTATTTAGTGCACGTTATATTGTTAGTATTTTATAAATGTATCGTGACATAAGTGAATAAGGAAATTGTATATGTCAATAGAAGCGTTACGTCTTTAGCTTCAGTAAGAAAAGAACTATTAGAAACAAGAAGAAGAAGATGAGATGAGATAAGTAATTTAATTGATAGTCTTCATTGGGTTTTGAGACAAAATGTAAACAAACAAAACAACGTTTCTCAAAGTTTTATTGATATTACTTGTGATATTGATATTATTGATATTACTTGTGCGGATACGAATCCTTTCAGGCCACGTTTCTTTTATATGTTAACAACAGCCACCTTATTCGCATAAGAGTTTTCTTTGATTGCTTTTACTTTGGCGGAGAAAAGTGCAAGCATTGCTCGGTTAGGGTTCACTCATGTTTTTAAACATGTAAATGTTAACATAACAATAAAAAATAATCAACAAATTCCTTTAAGCTAATTTGTCCGTATTAAAATACGTTTATTTTACGTTTGAAAATCAAGAGTTTTGCATGTTTGTACGTGTAAAGTATTATAAACGATTTCTGTAAAGCAGTGTAAAATCAAGAATACTGTGTAACTAGAAAGAAAGCAGTGTTGAAAAAAAGAAGTTTTTTCAGCTTCACTGAAATTAAATAAAATAAATTAAATTAAATAAAACTTTCCCACTCCAAGTAGGTAGAATCGTTATTTAAATTAGAACGGAGTGATTTGCGAATTATCTTACGCACTAGATTTCCAAACAATAACTCTAAAGAAGAAGTAAATACACATTTAGAATTTTAAATGTAACTCATTAAATATTAAACATATACGAGTTACGGTGACATTTTTGTAAACAAACAATAGATAATCTATTTTTTCTATAGCTACACCCACCACCCTCTCTACTTGCTCTCATATATATACCTCGTTAGGTTTCTCTTTACACATACGAATACGTCAAGAGACTTCCGAAACAAGTGGATTTTGTTTAAGGTATTAGTGTTCACCTGGAAAGTGCAAATAACATATAGAATTATGACATCAAAGGTCAGTCAGGTAAGTTAATTATAAACATGTGATTACCTAAAATTGATTTTTTTTATGTTATTATATTAATAGTGTTAGTTTTAGTATTATTGATATAATTGTAAAGTCCGCTGGTGGAGTGGTTAGGAACGTTGGCTGGGTCGGTTAAGGTGTTGGGTTCGGTCGGAAATAAGTAAGCAAATAAAGAATATAGTAGTAAGTATATTATTTATGATGTCATCCATATATTGAGACTAGCGGACGCGCGCAGCTTCGCTTGCGTATTTAGGATAGAATTCTAATAAACCATGAAACATGTGTTCAATGAAATATTTTTAAAAGTCTAAATATTAAATTTTATAAAAATCGGTGGCGATTTAAAGAATTTTCCCATACATACTTTCAACTCCTTATTTGCACCCTTAGGGGGTGAATTCTGGAAAACCATGAAACATATGTTTAATTATATACGTTTAAGAGTTTGAATTTCATGGTTTTGAATTGAAATTCAGACTCTTAAACGTATACGTTTAAGAGTCTGAATTTCAAATTTTATAAAAATTTGTGACGATTTAAAAAAAACCTATACAAACGTTCAACCCCTTATTTGCACCCTTAGGGGGAGAATTCTAGAAAACTATGAAACACGTATTCAATTAAATACCTTTATAAATCTAAATTTCAAATTTTATAAAAATCGGTGCCGATTTAAATTTTTCTCCATACAAACTTTCAACCCCTATATCATCCCTTTAGGGTTAAAATTTTTCAAAATCCCTTCTTAGTGGATGTCCAGATTACGAAAGTAAACATCTGTCCAAATTTCACGTTTCTACGCACAGCGGTTACGGCTGTGCGTGCGTCTTACCTCAGTCAGTGAGGACAAGTCCTTTTATATATATAGATATGTGTATAAGAATATAAATATATATTGTTTATCAATTGATATTTTTTTATTATTTATTAATATAAAACAGATAGGTTGATAGGACTTGGTAGGTACCTTCAAAAAGCGCGTCTCTCTTCACCTCAACCCGGCTACACATATGTAGCTCCTCAGGTGTTTCACGGGGTCGTGGTCGACGATGGTCACTTACCATCATGAGAACCGTTCGCTCGTTTACCTTGTATTTTTCCTTAAAAAAAATCCGTAAACAAAAACTTTTTCTGTGATTTGCACCATTGCAAATAAGTAAAAAAGCGGGATTCTTTCGTCAAAAGCAGGACAGGAAATTTAAAACTTCAGTATTTAATTTATTGCTTATCCCTTTATTTGAGTTTTTAATAAAGCATCCAATGGTGATATTAATATAAAATGTTTAAAACGTCGCTAGGAATGCTAAATCATGTTCTTTTGGTTTTTGGTAAGTAACGAATATTCTTGTTAGTAATTATTCAAAACTTAAAGTAATTAAATAATAATTTTCATAGTACGGGAATAAACCGTAAAAAGCAGGACTACTTCATATTTGGGATAAAAATCGGACATCTGGCAACACTGCTGCTATATTATCAAATTATTTTATATTCCATTGCAAATGATATATTATTTTTCATAAAATGGGATGCTTGGGTGGCTTATTAGGGTGGCTTAAATACTACTTTACTTAACCTTCTCAGCTTATATAAAAAAACTAATCAATACTGGCACAACACTAAACAAAAAAAAATAGAAAAGCGACTCCGATGAACACCATTAATAAGTTATTAACACGTAACTATTACGATGCGCAACGAAAGTTCATGGGAAAAATTTACTATAAAACCTTTTTATTTGTTTTCAATTGTATTAACGATGTAGTATTGACAACAATGGTATAATGTAATAAAAAGGATGTTAAAAAGTATTTCTTTTAAGACAGTATAGAGGCCGTAGTGGCCTAAGGGCATAAGGGTGTGATTGTAATCTGACGGTTGCGGGTTCGATCCCCATTCGAAGATTTGAATTATTGTAAGGAATTATTGTTAAGTAAGGAACGGAGTATCTTAAAACTGGGTTCTCTCTGCCTACCCTGCTGTGTGCAGGATACAACGTAAAGTTTATTTAATTTTTTTTCAGTTAATAATATTTTCAACACTGCTGGTATGCGTGTATGGAAGAGTGTTCACTTACCTGAAGCCTGTTGATCAACAGCCAGCCTCAACTCTCCTCCACACCCAACCGAAGATAGCTTACGACTATTACCATCAGATACCTGAAGATGAACATGTAGATTACTATGTAAGTATATATTTTTTACTTATTATATTACAGTTTAAATTCGATATAACGGATAAATGACAAAAGAGATCAAATATTCTTCTTATAATAAAGTATAGTTATCAATTGGAGGTTTATCAATAGTTTCAATTTGAGCTCGTCGTGGCGGAGTCGGACAAAATTTGTTTGTGACATAGACGTTTGTGGGTTTAATCCCTATTCAGCGGAATATATTAAAATGATTTTTATTGTTTACTACCTTCGTCTGAAATACAAATCGCGGCGTTGAATTCCGCGACTAAACATGCAACGTCTCGAAAAATTTTTAGGTTTCCCTCTGTGTGCCTTGCTTTGCGGAAAAGAGAGTGAAGCTGTTGTTTTTTTAATATTTCCATGTTTAACAAACCAAGTGAAGCATCTTACAATTTTGTAGTAAATAGTGTTACGTAAGTGTACATTTTATGTAAAACGAAAGCGCTATGACTCGTAATGGCTTATTTAAATATTATGCGATACATTACGCTGAGCACTGACTAGACTTTTTTTATACTTCAAACGAAGGTTGTATAATTATCTAATATTATTTAAAATTAAAATTTTATTTGATCATTCATAGATTCAGGATGTATTGTCCTTCAGCTTATAAAGTGTGGAAGATGTATGAAGGTGATAAAATAAAGATGATAAACGATTCCAGCTTTTTTCAAAAGGCATGGGTTCCAGTCTCTCATAATCTAGATATTTTAATCTCATTTGTTAGCGAAAGATCCTACTCTATAGTATTTAGGTACAATTTTTCGTTTCTCCGCTTAATTTAATCCATTTTGTTCTATATCGTTGCTGTATTTATTTATTTATTTAATCTTTAAATTTTGAGAGCCTTTACTACTTTATAAACTTTTATTTTTTTTCAATTGAATATACATTGTAAGATAAGTGTTAAAATTATTTATAAGACCATATAATAAGAATAAGGTAATGAAGATATATAAAAATTCTAAATTAAATTAGATTCCTGTGCGAAAATCATCCACGTGCTCTATTTATTTTATTACTTTTAATTTCCAAAATTATATAAACAATAGCTATTTGTTTGGGCAAGGTTACAATTAGTCATACATAGTATCAGGAGAAAGGATTAAAGAGGAAATACCTCCGCGACAGTATTTCCTGTAATGCTTAATTTATTCGTCGCGCTTGTGCCAGCGCGATTGACGTGTAAGTTATAAGAGTTTGTCTAATTATATTTATAATTTTATTGTAATGATAATATTAATAGTAATCCTTTTAAGTAAAACATGTTGATAACTTTAAGGTAAAAAGCTAAATAAGTCTCAGAATCAACAGTTGACGGCTGTTAAGTTTGAACTGAACTCGCCCCCCGAGGCTTCTGTACCAATTTCAAGATAGTAGATCAATGGGAAGTGCAGTTATAAACGTTGACACGTTTTTCTATGGAAAACTATAACTCTCTTTTTGGATTTTTTGTTTGTTGTTCTCAGTGCCAAGGGATATTCTCTCAGTGCCTATAGACACCATACCAGCAGCAACACCGATGCATAAATACTCGTAACTTTTGATTGCGTTCACTTAGAAGCTTGGTTATTTCTGTGCTTCAAGTGACTTGAATATTTGATCAATTTCGGTATAAATTTTCTTGACAGACGGACAACAAAACGATCTTATGAGGGTTCCATTTTCACCTTTTCGGTACGGAACTTTGAAAACTAAGTGCCTTAACACTAGTTATTCTTTGAAAAGAATAATAGTGTTTTTTTTAACGCTACAGTACACGCCGTACTATGTATAGATTTTTTGTATGACCGCTTGTTGTTGTGGCTTATAAGTAAAAGTAAAAGTAAATTGAACGGAAATTGACCGTGAACACCGATAAATGCTTATCATTACTTGTATGATATATCTAAGATGTGTATACTGTGTATTAAAAAAATAAATAATTGATATTAACATAATTTCGAGATTATTAATTTTTTTAGCTTATCGTATGCAGGCAGAGGAAACCTAGTGATAAGTTCTATCAGCTCGTGACTCTGTTTTTCACTTCCTTCCAATTTTCGTGACACTGCGCGTTAAGTGGAAAATTAGAAAAGAGCGAGAAAACAATAAATTTCCTTAAGTGGGAATGGAACCCACATCCGTCGTATTTACAGTTAGACACTTTCCCACTGTACTACATCTACATTTTACTACAACTTAAATAAATCTGCATAGATTGTAATATATGTACAATAATATATACTTACATATATTTATGAAAAATGTTTTAATTGAATTAAAATATTATGTACTTAACTTCATTCTCGTCTATTTTGATACATTTTATTTATTATACTATATATAATATATATTTTTAATATTTTCACAGGCCTATCCCAAATATGTGTTCAAATATGGAGTCAATGATTTTCACACTGGTGACATAAAAACGCATCATGAGAGTCGAGACGGTGACGTTGTAAAAGGTAATTTGTTTGTATTTTAAATAAAAAATTAGCTTCACGCTGTATCCCGCACATAGCAGGGCAGGCAGGGGAGAGAACTTAGTGGTAAGACACTCCGTCAACTTAATGCGCTTTGCCTCGTCACCAGAGGGAGGAAATATAAATATTTAAAAATGACATTCTTTCAAATGGGCATCGAATCTACAACAATTTCCTGTACATGTGCACGTTAGCGCCCTAATATTAATTTAAATAATGCTTATATATCCAAGCAATAATAAACATTTATAATATTTTATTTCAATTTCACAGGTCAATACTCAGTAGTAGAGCCTGATGGCTCAATCCGCACTGTAGACTATACTGCGGACAAACATAACGGGTTCAATGCAGTTGTCCATAGAACCGCCCCAATTTCCGCGCACGAGGCCGCCCATCTCTGATATGTTAAAATTTAATTATAATATAATTATTTCAAATATTTTTAAAGATCAAAATTTTCCTTCGATCTCCAGTTTTTTAATTACCATAATTGTTATTTATTACGAGATGTACCTGATTTTTATTTTATGTTTTTTTAGAATAAGATGTATAAGTTTTTTGTAATAATATTGTTGTGAAATTTAACATTATGTATTAAGTTTTATTTTGTGTTTTAATAAATTACTATTAATAGAAAGATTTTTTAATTAATTTATTTCAGTTATGGTATGAAGCTGATAAAAATTGAGATTAAAATAAAATATTTTTATTAAAATAAATAGCAATTATTTGTGTATGGTATATTGAAAATTTCAGATAAATTAAAGTTTTCTACTCTGTAACTTCACATTAAAATACAGACATGTCTAATTTAAATAATAAAAGCTGCATAAAACTTAAAAAGAAATGATTTTAAAGTGTTTTTATTTTGAATACATTAGTGTAGAGCATCTTGAATTCGTCTTAATTAACATCACACATAACTTATCTTTATTAGACAAACCTATTAAATTTTAATGTAGTTCAGTATTAATAAACGTAGTTAGAAGCGTGTATAACAAAATAAATATAATAATTTTAAGATTATATCGTATTGTGAAGATATGTGGTCCTATAATGCACACCACATAAATAAACATTCTAAGCATTTGCTTAAGTTTAAAACTATATAAGGGTATAACTAAAACAGAGACCATTGTTGCGCAGTGGAACATCTGACTGTAAACATTATAATTATCCATTCGATTCCCACTCGATAAATGTTTCTTTTTCCTTCAGGTAAAAAGAGCAACTTGAAACGTCTAAAATACAAAATTGACGAAGATAATTCCATTATAAAGTATACACTTGTCCTTCTCGCGTACATGCTTATTATTTACATACAATGTAGTATTTATATCATAGGTAAGGTCTTTCACACGATACACAATTATTGATTATGAAGGTATAAACGAAATTTATAATGTATTTTAATATAGTTCACTATTTTTAAAGTTTTGGAGCTTGGTTTCATCTTCATATGATGAAAAGTGGAAAAGATTTACTCTTTACCAATTTCACTACATAAGGAAGATATTTTTAGAACATTTTAATAAGTACTAATAATCAAAAATATATTTCCCTCTGAGTCTATAATATTATTTAACCTTTTTTAAAAAAAATAAATAAACTGAAACATGTACCTAGATAAGAGGGAACTGATCCAAAATATTTAAACCAACAATAAATAAATAAAAACAAGTGACTTATTTAATCAGGCGTCTATATTAGATAGATAATTCAGATTTAAAAAGAATATTTTTTTAAAATAAATTTAATTTAAATAAATATTGATGAAATAATAACTGATAGTGTTGTAAAATATGTTTAAATATTTTTTAGTGTAGTGCTATTCCACACTTAGAAACCATATAAAATTTTTAACGTAGCGGAATTTGAACCCTCGCCTCATCATACGTTCTCATCGGGCTACGTCGAAATTTTTATATGCTTATTACAACTTATTTTTGTTTTGTTGTTGTTAATTTCGATGGCTTAGTTGGTTAGAGCGCTTGGAAGGTTTCCAAGAGGCGCGGGTTCAAATCCCGCTATGTTCAAATTTTTGTATGTTTTCTAAAAGAGTATGTTTAAATAACTGTGTTACTGCTTTAGTGCATGCATAGCAGCCATGAAGTATATTTTAGTTTCTTAGAAACGAAAAAAATATATATAAATCAATACTAAAGTTTGTTAGTAATATGTTGAGCAAGAAGGCTGAGTAATCACGAGATAGTTTCAATTCACACGTAAATTAGAGCACTAGCTAGCATTTACTCTGTTGAAACTTACACTTCAATTACTATACTGGTAACAGTTGATTACCACTGAACTGCAGGTTTTACTAATTTGGGCGTAAGGCACCTACCGCAGAAGATGCACAGAGTAATAAAAATATACTATTTTTTTGCCATGTTTTACAAATAGATAGGAACTATGAAAAACGATGAATCTTATCAGTTTGCAATCGTCCATGATTGTCAAATTATTTTTAGGTACAAATAAGGATTTTTTTTCAAAAGTGTGCTATAATCATATGCATTTTAATCTGCGAACTATTCTTATGTCTTGATAGGAAAGCCTAGCTTGTTATCAACTAAAGATTATAAATAACAAAAAAATCTTATTATACTATTCTTAACGTATCCATCGATCTCAATAT
>HE670263.1:0-15821 GCA_000313835.2 Heliconius melpomene melpomene | reverse complement strand
TAAATTGACTCTACGTTATTATCTTGTATAAATATAATAAGTAATTTATACAAAAATTATGAGTTGATCGATTCCCACTCGAAAACAACACAATGCCTACAGAATTCTTTAATTAAATATGAAAATAATATTTAAAACCATCTTATTATCTAAAGCATACAACTTATAAAACATGTTTTTTTACTTTCCCGCACTTGGCAGGATATGCAGTGCTCCAGGCTTTCCGTTCGTTCGTAGTGTCCAGACATCTTCCCCACGCAGACCTCACCTTGCCAGGAACTCAATGTGGTGTTTTGTCTAGTTACCAAAGCGAGGAAATGAAAATAACTTATTTTCCTGGGTTGATATCAAACTTAGAACCGTCGTACTTACAATCAAACGTCGTATTTGCACCATCACGGTCTCAATAAACTCGACTGAATTTTAATATTAGAAATTACAAGATGTAATAAATAGTCTTTATTGTTAGCATTTATTGTAGCTTAGGCAACTTTAATTAAGTAAATTACAACATAATAAGCTTAGTGCTTAAAACAATATACTAATATAAAAAAATATTTATAGACGTCTAGACGGTACTTATTAGGACTTACGCGCTTTGTGTTGTAGATAGAGATTTTGTATATTGTAGACCTATTTTTACTACGTCTGGATAATATTTCTTATCCACTAAGAAGGGATTTTGAAAAATTTTAACCCTAAAGGGGTGATATAGGGGTTGAAAATTTGTATGGAAAAAAAATTAAATCGGCACCGATTCTTATAAAATTTGAAATTTAGATTTTTAAAAGTATTTAATTGAATACGTGTTTCAACGTTTTCAAGAATTTTCCTCCTAAGGGTACAAATAATGGATTGAAAGTTTGTATGGAAAAAAAATTAAATCGGCACCGATTCTTATAAAATTTGAAATTCATACTCTTAAAAGTATTTAATTGAACATATGTTTCATGGTTTTTTAGAATTCTTCCCCTAAGGGTGCAAATAAGGGGTTGAAAGTTTGTATAGATTTTTTTTTAAATCGGGACCAATTTTTATAAAATTTGAAATTCAGACTATTATTATAAAAGTATTTAATTGAACATTGTTTCATGGTTCATAGAATTCACCCCTAAATACGCAAGCGAAGCTGCGCGCGTCCGCTAGTTATTTATATAATATATTTATTTATAAAGAAACTTTGTTGAAATTACATTTGTAGTATAAGAAATTAGAAAGATAAATTTGCAAAACTTCTGTTTCTCCTGACTAGAACTCTACGGAAAGTATTAAAAATATGTTGTTTTTCGACGTCATATGAATTTTCTTTGGTATTCTCGACTTTAATCTAACATTACAAATTGCAAACATCCATACCATAACTAACATGTGTAGGTCAATAATATAATTAATTAAAACAATATTATAAATTTAATTTATAGTTTACGATTTCAGTTCAGTTGTTAATTTATGGCTAGTTTAACACGATTATTAACAAATAGCAAAAGGTCTCTTTATATGTAATAGTGACACATATTTAAATTACTTTGAACCTCCGTAAAGGCAAAGAGATCCAATTAAGTTGCTTTTCGACCGTAACTAATGCACACGCCTTTAATACGGACACACTTGTAGAGCTCGCATGGATGACAGAATTACAAGATGCGATGAATATTTGAATAAAAACGGCCAAGAGCGAGTCGGATTTGCCTAGGAAGGGTTCGGTAGCTAAAAAAAAAGATATATCTTACGAACACTACCATTATACTCTTGATATGCTATTTTTAACTGACATCATAAAGGCGGGGTTTTAATTAGATTTATCATATTTCTTAAACTATGAAATCAATTTTATGCCCGTTTTAAGTTTTCATTGAATTTTATAACCCCGTTATATATAATTTTTCCCTCTGAAAAAGGGGACTTGATCACTCTAAAAGCTTTGCTCACAAAGTCTTGACATAATCAAAAATCTTGCTTAGAAATACAGTATGCTCTTTCGAATTTCTTTTTGTTAGTTAGATATAGTTACATTATATAGAGTGCTAATAGGGTAATTTGGAGTGCTTCAAAGATTTTCCTTACTATACCATTTTGTAAGAATCTAAACTACACCTACTTTCCAAATTTAAATTGTTCAGTACCCATATTATCCGAGTAAAATGACTGTGACATAAGGACGGACGGACGGACAGACAGACGAATATGACAAAATTATATCTCAGGTTGGCTAGGGAACCCTAAAAATGGAAATAATCCATTCCATTGCTGGAACGGATTCTCATTTGACACAACACTAACGTATTTGCACTTTAAAAAATTGCAAGACAATCATAGTTTGAAAATAGTATTTCTGCATACATTGACGTATCGACTGTTTAGAGTGTAAACTTGTTAACATTTTATGAAGGAAATTCTCAGGAGAGAAAAACATTTTTAAAAAACTATGAATATACTCGTACGTATATTATTACAAGGTTGTATAATTTTAATAATTGATAACGTATTTTATTAATTAATATTATTAGTATGTTATTGGTATAGCAACTAACTTAATGGACCTAATTAATAAATTTATAAGACAGAAATTTTCAGTAATTTTAAAAGATAATAAAAAAGGCTAGAGTAAATACTCCATATATTAGTATAGATTATTAAATAATAGTACGTATTCTCTCGAATGGTAATCGAACCCAACATCATCGCCAGTGTTGTCAGGCGCTGTCCTCACTATACCATGACGGACTGACTATTGGATAAAATAAATCACTTCACGCTATCAGGCAGAGAGAACATAATGTTAAGAATGCAACTCAACGCCGGTCTTTTGACTTGATGCCAGAGCGAAGAAACAGAAATATTAATAATTAATAATTCATTCTTCAAGTGGGGATTGAATCCAGAACCATCGGGTTACAGTCAGTTACGACGTTACGAGGGCCTCAATTTACATTGGCTATTGATGTAATATAACAAAATTACAGATATTCATAATCTTCTTCATCGCAGATATATCACTCAGACACATTCAACTACACTACAATGTTCCCTTAAATTGTAGACATATGTACTCTACGTAGAAAACGCGTCAAATATTTATTATTTTTTATTAAAGGTAGAGAAACGCAATATTACTCACACGTTGTACGGTAAAAAGTGAACGTCATGAACACTCCAAGACTCAAGTACATGTGAAGACTACAGTCGCAATAATTCATAAAGATTTCTCAAGTATTCGTTTGAAAAAAAATTACTTTTTATGTTGAAATATTCAGAAAGCAATATAAATTAAATAAAAGCAGCTTCACTTCTTTCCCAAGAAACAAGAAAAGAGAACCTCCTGTCAATACTTCTTTGGAACTATTAAAGTATCTATTGTAATGAAAGTATAAAATACAGTAAAGTTAGTTTAAATTTACCTTATATGTTCTGTAATAATAAAAAAACATTTAAATTCGAGACAGTCCGTGCTGAATGTTGTAACTCAACGTCACCCGTTGTCTTTGTCTACCAGACTGGAGAAATAAAAAAAATAAAATAAAAAATATAATCATTTCTCTGAGTCTAAATAAATTATTAGATGATGTCAGGTTAGCCACGGCTGCTTCACGCCCTCTGCCTACCCTGCTGTGTGCGGGAAACAGCGTGAATCTGATTTGACTATCACAAAATTACATATACCTAAATTTATTCTCCAAAAAGCGTTCACACATTTCGTAATCCCTTTCACAGTCCAACGGTTCTGGGCGCGCGCTGGACTAAAACAATACAGCGTTTACGTTCCAATACAGAATCACACGTTTCCACTTGAATACTAGTGAACAACAGTTGGTTATTGTTTTATTTTCTTCCAACAATATAGGCGATGAACCGTAGGACGATCCATTGTTTGGATTTTATAAACATGGAGGACAGTTTGGCCCTGTATTTCATTTTTTAATTAATTTACACGCTTTTATGGTGTTGTTTACATATATTTTTACCTTTTTAATTCCTGATGAAAGGAGAGGATTGTTATGAGTATGTCTGTGTGAGTAACAGTTTATCTGTATGTATGCCTGTGGCATCGTAACTCCTAATTTGGTGAACGGCTCCCAATTTTTTATTTTTTTTTTGATTATCAACCCTTCTCTAATTAGTTAAATTTTAGGACTTCTTGTTAAGTTGGGATCTTTTTTTTTGTTTATTTATATCTAGACATCTCTAGTGAACGCAAAATTGTGACGAATATAACAAAATAAAAATCGACAACATTTTGCAAATTGATTGATGATTATTCACAGTATTTTTGCTGTCCTTTAAAATTTAGAAAATGTAGATATATAGTTCATCTGCCTCTTATGCCGCGATATATTAATTGGAATAACTTCAATTAATTATCAATGTATTAATCTTTATGTTTTTTAATAAACTAATGAATTTAAAGATATAAAGCAGGATTGTGCATACAAACTTTAGTGAACCTCACCGTAGTGGTAAAAGCGGCCGTTTAGACACGTGTTCTAATTAATTTAGATCTGCGTTGTTTGTAGCGCCTTCACTAACCAAGTTAACTTGCTGAGTGCCTGTTGTGAACTTACTAAATGTTTGGTTAAATGTTAGTTGTTCATCCAGTTTGTTGCTTCTGGTCATAAATAAAATGTTTTGTAATATTTAAGATTTTATTTCACGCTTAGATTGGAATAACTTAGAAAAATTTAGAAAACACACATTGAATTTTACATTTCTTAAGTAGAATTTGAATTCGGTGTGAATTAAAAATGGTTGAAATTCTCTAGGAACTTATTTTACCTTCGTTTTATCCCATGATAACCAAAGTGAACGAAGCGCTGAACCTCCAATTTTTGTGCCCTCTCCATAGCTTTCATCTTTCTTTCATTTTTTCTGTAATAACCACGATTCGTTGCCGTATAACAGCGTCGGTAGCATTACTGCGTTGTGTACGGCCAAACGTGCAGCTTGGGTTAGACAAAGTGCAGTGTTGAACTTCACTACCGACAAAATAGAGAACGGATATATACTGTATACTTCACATAATATACAAACAACATGAAGATGAAAATATAAAATAAGATATTTTAACTATTTTTGTTAGGCTTTAGCTCTTTTTAGATAACTCACGATTTCTCAAAGAAACTCATTTAATTCTTAATGCTTAACTTTTGACAAACTATTAAATCAACACTAGTGAAATTTAACAGAAAAGTTAGAATAGTGAGACGAAATTCTGACCAAAATTGGTTTATTTATAGATCATCCTCTGGGAAATTCCTTGGTCCTTGTAAAGGCAATTACTGACACAGCCTTCTTGCTCTGCGCTCACATCTGACGGGGTAAAATTATTATCTCGAAGGATATTCAATTAATTGAAATTGTTGCAAAGTAATATAATATGGGACTTATTGTTTATGCAATATGCTATAGTTGATATTAGTTCCAAGATTTTCTTTAAACCTTTATTTATTATAATTTTATTTTGAGGTCACCGCTAAGATCAAATTAAAACATATAATATTATTAATTCGAAAGAGTTAAAAATATATAAATTAAAATATTTATATATTTGATACAAGTTTTCAACATTAATTATTTCGATTTCAAAGAGTAATTTTCCAGGGCTATTATAGGAATGAGCGAATTGCATAGTAGCCGGCGGTGCGGACGGAATTTTGTTAATTTGAATTCTGCCCAACCGATAATACTAAATCCATTTAATGATATAACTAGTAAAAGGACCTTGGTTGCCATTGGCGAAATGAAAATGGATAGGATTTTAAGTAATTATTTCTCAACTTACAAAGGATCTGCTGGTTGGAATTTAAATGGTGTTATTTAAGTATTTATTATTACTATTTGTTCGTAGCACTGTGGGATTGGGAATCACTGTGAATAAGATTGTTGCGGGATCGATGTCCAGTTGGGAGAATTATATTATTTTATTTTTAGTAACGTATTTAGTCTGGTTTGTCCACCACAATGCGAGACGTTGAGTTTTACCGTCCCTTTAAAATTTAGATCACAAGGTTCTCACTTCCAGTGACAGTGACCTGTCAAAAAACTAGTCGAAAGATATATATAGAGACTGTACGGTTGGCACTTCGTTCTCTCTCCCTGCCTCGCTAGGGATAAAGCGTGAAATGAAGTAAAGTTATTACAGAAATTAAAACCGCTCGCTTCAACTCCTTCTCTAAATAATTAATATTTATATATTTAAGACACGTTCTTATTATTATTTAAATTATATAGTTTAGCCACAAAATAGGGTATGGGATTTCAGTAATAGTACTCTCAATTATGTGTTATTGACTTCTTATATAGCCCGATAAATATACAGTAATTATATATATGATACACTATAGCGGTAAGCGGTCTTTGTATTATAAAGTACGAGTACATATGGTATATTATTGTGCAATTAAAGTAGCGAGACAGTCGAGACCTAACTAAACAAATTTGTAGATTTATTACTATGAATTCTCACATTTTGTTAACGCTACTCACATACGTATTGTAACTTTAATGACTGTCGTGTGGAAATAGATGCATTTTGCACGTTTTCTGCTTTGTTTTGTATTTGAAGCCAGTGTAACTGTAAAAGAGACAGTTTATGGATTTGATTCCCACTCGATTATGAAATATTCATATTTTTATTTTCTTCACTCAAGTTTCAGCGTTGAGTTCCACCTCTCAATACGCAATGGCTCCAGAATTCGGTTAAAAATGCTCTGCTGTCTGTCTACAGCATGAATTATTTGTATAAGAAATTTTACGTTTTGAATGTTGAAAAACTCTCTGTTTCTATTATATGTTTTTTTCTATTCACATTACTCATATATTTTTATTTTCATGTCCCTCTTTGAGAGATGGCCAGGAAGAAACTAGTTATAAGTCAAGTCATTCTTGGCTTTTTACTTAAAAGGAAAAAGTTTGTAGCCACCGGACTTTTTTTGTAGGCACTTATATTGTATTTGATTATAGGGGTGGCTTCTAATATTATTACTAAGAAAAATTAAAAAAATAATCTCTATAATTTAACGAAAGTTAAGTATTATTATAAGCACCTTATTTATCTATTAACTGCCAAATGGGACCACAATGAAAATTGCATATTTCCTGAAAAATTACAATATAGGCATAAAGTAAACTTAATTACGAAAATCTCATTAGTATTTAGTACATTTTAATATGTTGTGTCGAGAATTCAGAACGTGGTAGCGGTAAGCATATCCATAACGAAGTTCATATTTCTAAATTGAAGTAAATATAATGCAAAATCCACAATTAAGTTACCACCGTAGACCAAGTGCACTCCATGGTTTTAATGGATCTTTTATTAAAGTACTCGTACGTAACTAGCAACATATTTGTTTGCGTAGACTAAATAAATATCATTAGACGGTTTGTTTTCTTAATAGTTTTCTTTTTTATTTTCATGTGCCCCTTTCATTTTGCTTAGTAGCCAGATGAAATATTTATTTTAAAGTAGTCTTCATTTGTTTTAGGTTTGAAATGGATGATCCAAAAACACATACTACAAACATGGTAACGAGGCAAAGCGCGGTGTTAAGTTCTGTCACTAAGTGCGCAACGCCTGAAGAATTCGGCGAAAAGTAGATAACAGAGTATCTTAACACAAGGTTCCCAGGTTTCTCCTCATGTTTCATCAAAAGCTAACTAGGTAATGCAATAAGGTCTAATAACTTTTTTTGTTTCATCTCGTTCCCAGCATATAACAGGCTACGCAGAGTAAACGCAGTGTTAATACACTTCCATTCCCACTCTTTACATTTGATTGCGCGTTGAATGGCGTAAGCAAATATTTTCTTCATAAAAAGAAAAGTACAAAAAGGCGAGAATTAAAATAAAGAATAGAAAATTAAAAAGGTAGCTACTCAGCAGTAATTTTTATCTGTTCCCTAAATTATCTGTTTAAAATTTAATTATACACAATAAAACCTTTTCCGTCATTTCAATTCGGAATCCAGAGTAAAATTATAATTTATACTTTGAAATACATTTGTGAAAATGTATATTTATTTATCTGTTGTTCAACGGTTCCGCTTTATTTAAATTAATTTGTGTTGTGCAAACGGCAGAGGTTTGTTTCTGGTGTTCGTAAACGAGATTTAATGTACTACTTTTAGACTATGGCTTTGGTTATCATTTTAATATTAATTAATAGAAAAATAAAAGAAAACTTAAGTAAGTCTTTGTAGCAATTACAAAAGTCTCTATATTGATTCTGTTTGTTTGTCTGTTTGAAATCTTCATATTTTTATTTTAAAAAAATATGTATTTTTTATTTAAATAAACAAAACTTTTTAAATAAACAAAAATAAAACTATATACTCAAGTTGGATTCAAACTATCAACCATACCACTACAAAACATAAAAATAAACATTTATTTATAAGAAAGTTATATAAACCCGCAAATATAAATGTTTTCTGAAGCAACAGGGCGTAAAAAGTAGACGTAAACGTATGTAAGGAAAGGAAAGGCCAAATTATACCGAAAGGAACTTTGACATGGATACTGCCTCTAACATTCATTTACTGCGTATAAGAAAATATATTAAATCGCTGTGGGTGAGAGAGGGATAAATAAAAAATATTTAGCTTGTATGTTACGTTGTATCCCGCACATAGCAAAGTAGGCAGAGGGATTCTGGGAACCTAATGGTAAGGCACTTCGTCCTTATTGAGACACCGGAATCTAGGGATATTAAACTTAAACTAATTACTAGACGAGCGAAAGAAAAAATTAAATAATTTATTACCTCGATTGGAAATCGAATCCTCAACTATCACTTTTACAGTCAAAATTACCATCTCGTCATACCGTTATAAATCGATTCATGTCTTTCAACTTGGTAACCAACACAATGGTAGCAGGGCAGGCAGAGGGAACTTAGTGTTAATACACTTCGTTCTCCACTTTCCGCGGAATTCTGAAGACGTGCATTCCGTTTTGAGTGGCTCAACTCAATGCTGTCCTTTGCTTCGACACAAGAACGAAGTAACGACAAATAAATGTTTCATTTCCTCGGAATCGACCCATTACCTTTAACGCTTTCGAAACAGAATTATACTAATTACTAGTGGACCCGAACGCGGCTACGCCCGCTTGAACTATAAGAATATTTATTAAATATATTTATGAAATTATTTAAAGTTTTCAATAGAGAGATGCCTGAAGCAAACTCATTTTGGGTGACGTTTTCTAACAACAAATTTGCAAATCGTTGCTTAGCAACGACGGTTATTATTAACATAGCGGAATAAATTGCATGTCAAATTAATAAATATTTTAATATATTGGTATATATCGAAAATATTACAAATATGATAAAAAAGTATCCTTTGTTCATCCCGAGACCCTCAAATATCTCTATATGAGTATTTTATAACAATTAAATTAGCGGTTTGACCCTGTTTGCGTAAAAGACAGACAGACAGACAGACAGACAGACAGACAGACAGAGTTACTTTCGAATTTATAATATAGGTATGGATAAATAGTACGTATATCTATTACATTCGTCGAATTGCTCATTATTTATAGCAAACGAATGTATTTGGAATAAATCGAGCGAGAGTCGGCCGTCAATCTTCTCTCAGCTCGTTTTACTTGTAAGTGGAAACCAATTTTCGACAATGGTTGTTAGGCTATAAACAAATATTTACAATACGAGAGAACACATTATGGCCGCCGATTTTACGCTTCGTGAGTAATAAACCGATGTGTGCATATTGAAATGAACTTTTTTTAGGATTATGTATGTACGAGCTATGTAGTTGTAGCTCACATTTATAATGAAAAATCTTATTAATGCTAGGCTACGAAATTTCAGGAAAAATTATATTATTAAACCAGATTACTAACCTAAGTAATCCTCTTGTTTAATTAAATGGAAGCACGTTTTTTTAGGTATATTTATTTTTCTTATTAATACAAGGATTTCTTTCAGGATTTCGGGATTTCGGGGAAGGAGGTCAATCTCACTAAAATAATATATTAAAATACTTTGCTTTACATTCTAAAGCGTAATAGACACTTGGAACTAGATAAATAATAAAATTTTCGTAGAAAAGAATGATAAAAAATCATTATTTTCTTATATATGAATATTTTATAAAACTTAAAAACGGTATACAATAAGCAAAGGTAAAAAAAACCAATAAAAATGTTACGCTATTTACAATTTGGTAGTTCATGGTCAGAGGGGAACAGATAAACTTCTGATTGGAATCTCGTTGATCATTAAAGTACAGTATTTTCAGTATTAACACTAGAAATAACGCATGAAGATAAAAAAAGTACAATTTTATATCAAACGAATACTTGAGAAATCTTCGTGAATTATTGCGAATGTAATCTTCACATGTACTTGAGTCCTAGAGTGTTCATGTCGTTTACTTTTCATCATACAACGTGGGTAATATTACATTTTGCTTTAATAAAAAAAAATGAATATTTAACGCGTAGAGTTTACGTAGAGTTACTCTACAAATTTAAGGATTCTTGTAGTGTACTTGAGTTTCTGTTCTAATTACTAAATGTTTTATAAATTACCCATAATTACATATTAATATTAAACAACGTTATAAAATTTTAAAATATTCCTCTTAGCAACAGTAAACGTAGAAAATTAATTATTAAAACTTCCATCTAGCATTACGCGTCAAAAACAGGCAAGCCTGGCAACACCAAAACGGATGCCCACCGCCTGCCTACCGCAGTCATGATCATTAGCGCTTGTAAACAGGCGGGCGAGCAAACAAGCGGTGTTTAAACAGTTTCGCTAACGTCCACAAAGTGCTACACTATAGTATTTCTGCTTCACTTTTGGAACTAGATAATACTTGTTTGCTCTTTATATTTCAGTAGACATATGTATATTTTTTTATTTGATATCACTCATTTTAAAGTATGTCGTTTGCGAAAATGATATAATTGCATTTTTATTTAGAAAAAAAATCACTTATCACATCTTGTAATTCTGTCGTCCATGCGAGTTCTACAAGCGTATCCGTATTAAAGGCGTGTGCATTAGTTACGGTCGAAAAGCAACTTAATTGTATCTCTTTGTCCTTATGGAGGTTCAAAGTAATTTAAATATGTGTTACTATTACATAGAGACCTTTTGCTATTTGTTAATAATGGTGTCAACTACTTTTATACAAAAAAGAAACAGGTTCATGCTGTATCCCACACACAGCAGGATAGGCAGAGGGAACCTAGTGTTAAGTCACCCCGTTCCCCACTTTTTGTTGAATTCTGGAGGCATTGTGTGTTGAGTGGGGGAATTCAACGCCCCGCTTCACCTCGTCGCTTCAGCGCCGCAATGAAAATATAAAATATTGCATTTTCTCGAGTTGAAATCGAACCCATACGCTCCCCGTTTACAATTCAGCCGATGTGACGCTACGCTACGACGGACGGCCTCAATTTATAATATTATAATTTAGTATCCCAATTACTTATTGTTTTTTAAAACGATTAAAGCGTAGAATCAATTTACATAAAATAACATTTAAGTAACTTAATATATTTGCCATAGCATTTTTACATAATTTATTTGAGGAACGTGACGCCGCCGTAGCATATAGTAGCACGTAGCACATAAGTTCGTAGCGCTCGTAGCACGTAATTCATATTAATAGGTAGATACTTAATAAGTCATTTTCAAATAGTCCCCGAAGAAAAAAATAGCAGCGGGTTTATAAATTTTAAATATATACAAATAAAATACAACGAAAACCTACAAGTTTACTTGTAAATTTTTATCTGTTGCGATAAAAATGAAACAATAAAATATATTTGGGGAATGATTTATTAGTAAATTATCTACTTCATTCATTTCAAAATTATTTCATTATTTTAATGTCTATAATAATTAAATTTCACAAAAGAACAAAATTTCTTATATTAAAAAATTATTAATATTATTATGTATTGCTCTATTTTGAATCACATCGTGTGTGGTTTTAGGACAAGTACAGTGTTCTTATTTTTAAAATTTGTGCAAAACTACTAGGTAATAAATTATTAACATGTTTTAAGATAATTCTATTTATTTTACGTTGTTACTCAATTTTAATAAAAGATAAAAATATTTGCTTATGAAACTTAGATATGAATCCTAAACGTGATGTATATAAATACAAGATTATTTTTAAATTGTAATTGAATTTCTTAACTTATATATATAAAGTAAAGATTTATTTAATAAAAGTCATATTTTTATAATACAATAAACATATCAAAATTAAAAAAAATGTGCAGTATAATATTTTTAACAATAATTATAAGTTCATAAAAAACATGTATAGAACTAAATACAAATGTAACATTAAATGTACAATAGAAACATACTAAAATTTTAACAACATTTCTATAATGATAAGTCTATAAAGAACAAAAATCCGCTCAAGTGCGAGTCGGACTCACACGAGCGTTCCGTACCATCATCTATAAAAAAAATCATCTCTAAAAATCGGTGGCGAGTTAAAAAAATTCCATACAAGCTTTCCATCCTTTATTTGCACTCGTAGGGAAATGAATTCTAAAAAACCACGATACAAGTACCTCACTTTCAAATTTTATAAAAATCGGAGCTGATTCAAAAAAAAATCCAAACAAACTTTCATCCCTACGGCTGTACAAAGTCAAAGTCAAAGTCAAAATATCTTTATTCCATAAAAATGCTTAACATTTACTTGGACATGTCATAAAAGTAGAAAAAAATGTAAAACAAAATAACCAAAGAAAATGTGCAATTTTGACTTGAAAAAAGCCCGTTCAAATGGTTGAGCTCATGAGAAGATACAGGCAAAGAAACTCATGTCCACTCTTTTTAAATGCCAACATTTGTTACAAATTACAATTAACAATTTTAACTTAGAAATAGAGCAACTCATTTCCAAACATCTTTATCGTGCGTTTATCTTACCTCAGTCAGTGGGAACATGTCCTTTTATATAATTATATAGATTACAAATAGTATTAAGTCAATCGATAGTGTGAAAGTGGCCTTGTAAATTTTATTTGAAGGATTAGTATAATAATTATTTTTATACATTATACGTTTAAGTTCTACAACTACAAAATAGTTTTAAATTACCAGTAAATACTAAAACCTATGACTAAATATAATTTAGAATTCAAATTTTTAATCTTACTTTCAACTTTTAGACGCACACAAAATCGCTCGTTTGGCGCAACAATGTCATATTTGCACTATTTCAAATATTACAGGATACGAAATCTATGTTTGTAAATACTGTAATCTTTACGACAAGAACAGACTGACATTAAATTTATATATAGTTATTAAATAAATTTAACATTCTATACAAAATGCATAGAGTTCCTGTATAAATATTTTAGTATATAATAATAAATAAATATTTTAATAATAAGTAAATAATAATAAATATTTTAGTGTATATATTGTAAAGTTATTAAAACGTGCAATATTAATATACTTTCTTTATTTCTATAGCAGAATTAGTAAAGTAATTCGATTTTGCCCATTTCTGTCATTAACATCAACTTTCTTAAACTCTTAATCCTTATATTATCAAAGGGTTAACGCTAAGAAATTACAAAAAAAAATGTTTTGTGTACTGTAGATATTTATATATTCGAGTGCAATTACCTATTTTTTTTTTGGTCACCCAATAACATATTCGACTTTGAAATTCAAAGTTGAAATAAATATTTATTAATTAATATTGTATCTTAATTCTTTTATAAGTATAACTACAAATTGATGATTTACAATTTCACAGCAAATATTTAGTCATCTAGAAGATTATTCATAAGATCTGTAATTTACTTATTAGAGTTGATAGTAAAATTCGTTAAAAGATTAAAGTTGTAAGATAAATGTATGAAATTGAAAGGATATATATATATATAATTGTTATAAAAGTTCAACATCACTAAGAAGTTATTACAAGAAGCTTAATAAATAATCTCTCTCTTAATCCAGAAATAATAGCCACTTGTAAAATTTGTCAAATAAATTTTACTTTTTTAAAATTAAAATTTGAGAGAGGAACTCCTCACAATATTATGTAAATATATCCTTTTTTTGGTAAATGCAAAAAAATATATTATTTAATCTGAACTTGTATAAAAAATATTTCAAGTTATATGTAATTTCAAAAAAATTATAACTAAATTTTCCAACCAGAAGAAAATTTACTTCAAAAACTCAACTTTTAATAGAATTATTAAACTTACCATTATTTAGCTAAACGTTTTTTTTAAACTAGCATCAGGAAAATCGAAACGGCACTGCCAAGTTTAATTTTAATATTATCTATTCTTTAATAAAAAAATTTAGTAATTTCATTAAAATCTCTACAGCAAGAACCATTTATCAGGATTTCCTAAAACGTGTAAGGGACCAAGTGGCAGTAGTACTAACAAGTAGTGCAATCTAAACTTAAACCTAATCTTAAACCTCTATACATACATCACTTTCATACTATAAGATGTCATCAAAATTCATAAGCGTATTGAAGTTTCATAGTCAAAATTACGATAGCAAAGACGTTCGGTACAAAAAATATATTCCAAAAATATTGGGATCTCTCGTTCAAATTGTTTTTTTCATTTTTCTTTCACACTTGGGAACGCCCGCGTCGCCATGGTCGTGCCTGGAAATGAAAATATTTTTTTAGCTTCACGCTGTAACCCGGTAATAGTAAGGTAGACAAATAGAGTGTTAAGACATTGCGTTCCCTACTTTCCGCCCAATTTTCAAGACACGTAAGTGTTGAATGTTAGTTGTGAGTTGCCATACTCGACGGAATAAATATTTTTCCCGAATCGAGTGGGAATCAAACCAAAAACCGTCACACCTACAGTCAAATACTGTCCCTGCACCACGACGGCCTCTCTAACTTCTCAGTACATATAATATACATTGTGAACTTATAAAATTGTACATATATTATAAATATCTGAGAACAAATAATTTGAATCTCGTAACAAATCTTTAATAACATTTTATATCAAACACATATTCATCTTACCCACGTAATCAACCGTTAGAACTGGCTTTGAGTCGGCGACCCATCAAAGGATTCCTCATTGATTAACCTCAGCTTAACAGACTCACGTCTCAAATTGTAACTAGTAGAGATGTGACAATGTTTCACATCCACAGTCAACAAATCCTCGTTCAATTCGACCCCACTTTTTTCCACATCAGCCGCAGCACTCGGTTTCCTCTTGTGTCTAAATGAAGTGGACCTTTGAGAGCTGGATCCGAGATAGCTGTCCGTTGTAGTGTTTCCATTGAACGTCTTCTCAGACTGACCGACCCCTAATTGCTCTAATGGAATATTGCTCCGGAGATGTCCAGCTGTGTCAATACAAGGAATCAATTGTTTGAACTCCTTTCTAAAGTTCTCGTTCATCCATGCGTAAATAAAAGGGTTGTAGCAAGTAGACGACATGGCGACCACATGACACAAGAAAAATATAAGAAAATAGTACTTGGAATGGATCGCATATATGTAATAATCATTGTACAAGTTCGTGGCGTTCAACGGCAGCCACGATAAGCCGAAAATAGTAACCATTGCAATAAGCATTTGGTTCGTGCGACGCTTTCTGTTCTTATCGAACTCCTCCTTTCTAGCATTTTTACTGGCCGCTTTCGCTTTAGCGCGATCGTTCAATTTGAAACTGACACATGTATAACAGAAGGCAATCACTGTGAATGGGAAGACGAATTGCAGGGTAGATGTGACTGACCCGAATATTCTCCTTAGCTTTTCACTCGGCCACGTTTCTTCGCAGAATCTACCTAATTTTATATC
>HE670260.1:0-21626 GCA_000313835.2 Heliconius melpomene melpomene | reverse complement strand
GTACGCCACAAATTAAAAAAAAAACTTTACTTAAAATAAAAAAGGACACGGGCAACTATGAGCCCGTGGATGTAGTTTTTTAAAATAAAAAAAAAAAAAATGTCTTGTGATACCAATGTAAGGCACCTTTGAAGCGCCATGGCTAAGACTGAACTGAATTACTTCCCTAATGTGTGAATTATTTTATTTTTCCAAAGATACCTTTCACGCACAGCAAAAAAAAATCACAATTTTACAACAGTATTATGTAAAGTGAGTGTACAACACACACGTAGCGTGTACCACGTGACATTTGACTAAAATCCCCCGACGGGACCCGTCGCGAGCCCCCCATCGCCGCTTAGACCGGAGCCCTCTACATCTGGAACATTACTCGAATAATAATGACTCAGGGAAACTTTCCCAATGCAGTTTTAGAAATTGTTTTATGTTCTTCTCCTTTGTTTCACTTCACTGTTCCCCAGTAGGCAGGTATAGTCCCCGCTGCCTTCGAGCTACTCGAGCAAGAAGTAACTAATGAATGTTCACGTTAATTAGGCTTAAATCAAAAACCTTCCTTTCCACGTTTAACAAATTGCTAAAGCAACAAAAATTTCCTTTAAAATATCTGATCTTTTAATACTTACGAAACACAAAGGGTCGAACAAAGTGAGGAGTGGAATGTTTGGAGTCCCGAAGGAAATTACCAAACAGATATTTTTGGTTACGTCATATCCTCTTATTGTACCTTCAAAAGGATTATTTAAATAAATAGCTGAGATCCTCTCAAGGTGGGGCGCTATCGGAAAATAATTTTACCTACTGACTATATTACAATACAACTTTGACTCTATCCTCTTATATGGCGAAAGTTTCCACGTTCTTGGAGTCTGGAGCCACGTATAAAATGCTTATCGCGTTTATTCACATAATAATGACCATTTAAGGTAACGTTTTTTATACTTTGTTTACTTTTATTTGTATAGTAGCGGATCTAACGCGGCTTCGCCCGCTTGAACTATACGAATATTTATTTAAGCACATTTAATAACAAAATATCACTTATTTTAATGATTTTTATATGGTATAAGATAACTTACATTATTTTAATGTATATTACTGTTATGCATTAAATAATGTATAATTTAAAAGCTTTTGGGATTTTATTTGATTTTGCTCGCAAAAATGTCGAAAAAATATTCCATATATATCTAGGTAGGCTATGTGCGGAGGACAAAAGTAGTTTTTGCTGCGGAAAACTCGCGTGGATTCCGAGATAATAGCCTATAATTTTTCAATAGTCTATCTTTCAGTGTTCATCTCATGAAAATCGGATTAGCTATTCCGGATATTAGCCCGGACAATCAGAAAGACAGATCCTAAGCGCAACAGGCGCTTACAATCGCATGTTTGTGCCCCTGGCCTCCATTTTTATGTTTATATGTTTAGATGATTTTACTATGTATTTGAATTTACAATTAAAAATATAAAAAAATATTTCTAAAAAAATAATAGGGGGCACGCTTCAGCTATACTCCGAAAACGAGATAGGTACTTAACTTAAATTAACTTAGCTGCGCCAAACGCTACAGTCTCTACATATTTCTTCCAGTGTCATCATATCTCTTCATATATACCCTCCTGGGGGAGGTCCTATCCCAAGCATGAGGACCCTCCATGCTTTTTACGTGACCTTCCTCCAGTATTTGTGTTTTCAAAGTTCAACTGCAGACGAAATCACAGGCATATAACTAGTTATTTCTATATTTTGTACGAAAACATACTTCGTTTCCTCAAGTCAGATACTCGGAGTGGAAAGGTTTCAAATGAACGAAGACGTACAAGAGCCAGACCGACCCGAGACACAATAAATTAAATTAATATAGGTTCTCCACAAACTATTAAGGCATCCTCAGTCAAATGGATTCTCCATCAGATAAAATTTGAATTGGAGAAGCTACCTCAACCTAGCAATATCAATAATTCATCCCTTAAAGTAATTCCAGCAAAGCAAGTCCATTCAAGTCAAATAAAACATTTATAGTAACGAATTGAAACCCTTTTAAATGAGAAATATCTAAGTCTATTGTAATTAATTACAGCTTAAGATATAATTTATTATCCTATTTTGACATCTTGCTGCTTACTTTGATAAGATATTCAAAGTTATGGAGCAATTTAATATAATTTGCTATAGAAAATCTGGAAATGCTTAACCGTTTCAGGAATCTATTGTGGTTTCATAAATTCTAAACTTTTATATTGTACTAGCAACCTAAACACGGCTTCGCTTAAAGTTATTGTTATATGTATCTATATATAGCCTTATATAGCCTAATAAAGTGTGTAAACTGGAGCGAGATTTTAATCTCTTGAACGGCTTCCAGTAGGCGCGTGTTCAAATATCAGTACGTTCAAATTCAGGGAATTTCAGGGAATGATTTTTTGACATTTATTCTCTCTGGTGATGAATTCCACCACTCAAACGTCGTTCATCTTGAAAATTAAACGGAAAGTGAGATATAGAATATCCTAACATTAGCCTTTTTTTTCCTACCCTGCTATATGCGGGAAACAGCGTGAAGAAAAAAAACAAGCAACTAAAAGAAAGAATGAGAAAACTTACTTAATCTCTAATATTCTCTTTGTTGACTTTTGTTGTTCTTCCATAATTCGTTGTTCGACTAAATTTTTACCTTTAAAAATAAAAAAGGTTCATGTTATCTCAATACATTTTAAAACGTCGATGCGCGGTGGCCATGACTATAAAATACGTCCCTATATACGAAGACGAACAAAAGTCCTCGTATATTAAGAAAATTTTCGTATAGAATTTGTTGCCATATGTTCATAGAAATCAACAATTGTTGATTGCTTGTTATACTAAAAATATATATACATATACATATGTTATAATAAAAAATGTCTTTAACCTAAAGATTTGTAAAATAACTATAGTAAAATAAAATTAACGTTTAATTACAACTATGAGCAAATTAAAATTAAACAAAATTAAATAACTTGCAGGTTCGAATCCCGCTATTCACATTTTCACGCGAACGCCGCGTTCACACTTTCTAACAATATTTTTTTAGACGAAAGTGTGAACAAAAGATTTTTTCTTTTTTTTTCGTTCGTATAAATAGTATAAGCCGACATAGCTAATTTCAATTGGCGGAGTGGTTCTAGGAATAGAAGTTAGTTCTTCGGTTCAAGTTCGTTAATTCAAAAAAATCAATCACAGTGAGTGGGTAAAAGCTAAATGGAATTGAAAATCTACAATCGTGCAAAGCCGCAATGCTAGCTATAGTTGATTATTCATTTAATTTCTTGTTAGCAACTCGAATGTGGTTTCGCCATTGCCATTATATATATATATTTAATATTCTGTGTTTAGAAAAAATTGGTTAGTTATTTTAGTATGATAATCGACACTGTTGTACATTAAATAAATTGTAATTTATATCTTTTAGAATTTTATTCGTTCTCCTTGCAAAATTTGTAGTATTTAATAAGGACATTTTTGGGGCATCTACTCGTCTTAGTACCTACGTTATAAAAATAATGTCCATACAAAATTTGACACTCTTTGCACTTGTAGTAACGAAGTTTCAAACAAATAATCAACCCCAAATGTCTTCGGGGAATCCCTTAGGGTTCGAAAACAGGGTTAAAGTGTTAAAATCATGACAGACAAACAAACAGATAGATTTACTTTCATATTGTTGTAATATTATTGTGGAAATTGTAGGTATAAAAAAAAAAGCAAATTTTATTTTAAAGTGTTCTGCTAACACGATTCAGTTTTGACGCTTAACTCGCAATACTGGCCCAAGAGCCATTGAGAGTTCCACAAAACGAATAATTGTACGGTAGTTATATAAAAGGCGGAGAGGTTTTTCACACGAACGAAGATCTAGTGTGCACTCGACGTCTGGAGGCTGTACAAAAAAACTTGGCATAAAATTGATTATGTTTTTTATGTATGTTTGTTTTTTAATGTAGAAGCTCTTGTAGCGCAGTGGCACAAGCGTGTGACTTTAAACGCAACGGTTGCGAGGAAACTTTGGGTGATTGATTTATTTATTTCATTCATCTCTTTTCTCGTCTGGTGACTAAGTGTCACGCAATATAAAGAAAAATAACGGAAAAGTGGGCACAGAGTGTCACTAGAGTCACTAGAGTCTCATAGTGACACATAGTGACTATATATGCGGGATAAATAAAGCGTGAAGTTAAAAAACTGTCTATTTTGGAAACTCCTAAGAAGTAAAAACTTTTTCAATTAGCCTGAGACGACATTTTTTCGCAATCAGCGACTTCGAAGTCTAACTTGTACGACAAAATTTGATAAATAATGTACCTAATTATTTGAAAAATTAATTTCACATAATCTTGCCTTAGTAAATATCTATAATAAAATATCTGTATACTTATGTATGTACGAAATTTCAATAAGACTCGTCAAGTGAGCGAACCGTTTGAACTGATTGTTCATATATCATTTACCTTCCCTTTCATGTATTTAGACTAGCGGCAATCTCTGACCTCACCAGATTGTAAATACATGTCTTCACACAGAGTTCTTATATTTAGAATTCATGATTTTTTTCGCTATAGAATTGTCAAAATAATCGTTCCAATGTTTATCGTCAAGCTTTTGAAACAATTTAAAAATATATGTATATTAAATACATAGTTTATAAATATTACTATCATTGTAGGATTAAATAATATATATTTTTGGAATATTTTAAGGTATTCCACAGTGATCGAATATTTTTAAAATATTAACAATGTTTCGCTAGTATAATATTTTTCTTTAGATGGTCGCTCAAACAATTTCATTACCACTCTCAACAATACACTTGTATTTCTAAATAAAAACCTAACCTACTGTACTCGTATACTATTGAATCTATTCTCGACCTAAGCCCAACATTCACTATTAAATCTACGAACCGCTATCGCCAAATCACATTTCGTTCGCGTGTTTTAACTATTGCCAAAGATAAGTTTTACCCTTTAAACCTCTTTGTTTATATTTCTAAATAACTGTAGTCGAAGTATTTTTTTTTCTTCTACATTAATATTAAATATCTGGAAAGTTTATTTGGTTGAGCTTGCTTATCTCAGAAATTACTGGTCAGATTTGGTAAATTTTATTTTTGTATTGTATAGTCTCTTTATAGGTGGAAATATTATAGCATACTCGTATTATCATAATAATCTCTCTATGTACTGTTCTCTCTGTATCGCCCACGAGACAAAATGTGTAAAGTTAAAAATAATAAAAAAATAACCTATTAAAATAAATTTTCTTAGCTCTCATTAAATTGTACTTCCGCTATAGAATATAAAATCATCAGACGAAGTTCTAAAATCCTATTCTAATTCTCTACAATAGTAGCGTCGATTGCGAACTCATTACCATTTTATCTACGTTATGGTCAATAAGCGTCTAATGACGGTATATTTACTGACAGCTTGTACTGCTGTAAAGCAAAATATTTGAACGTTCGATCAAATACTGTGACAAGTATTGTAACATAAGCACTGTATACAATATTCATGACATTATTGAAAAATATAACGCGATATGGCCATTCTGTAGGACAATAATATTGGGATTTAAATTCCATTCCAAAATATTATACTTATCTTCTATTCTAATTCAATTTTTTATTATAATAGTTTATTGAGGTAAAGTAAAAAATAACTTTCTTTTTTCTTACAGGTCATACTCCAAGAAGAATTATTAAGTTACCCAACTTTATTGCTAGAGGTGAGTTAACTATGAAATTCTTTAGAAACTCTTGTTCGTAACAAAGAACGGAATATTAAACATTAAATTTAGAAAATATTTAAGAGCAAAAGGCACGTTTTATAAAACTGGAATTTAAAAAAATATATTTAAATTGAACTTCAGACTAATTTCTAAGATCCTCTACTTAGATTTTTCTTGAACTTTGTCAGTTATATAGTTTGTATACCTTTTGTTATTGCAAGAGATATTTTAAGGATTTTATGGATAACATAGTCATTCCTTTGGTACAGTGGGTACGACACTCTAACTAGAAACCGGAGTGAATAAATGTTAGGCTTTCTTTGCCTATGTGAAATCTAATCGACTATAATACGATTTTTATATAAATATATAAATATATTTTATTTTATATATAATAACATAAAACAGACGTCAAAACTGTACTTATTATATTTTATATTTTAATTACTTATATATAAAGGAAATTTAAAAATAATAAGTGAAATTATTGATATTTTTAACCGACTTCTGTAAGAAAAGGAGGTTATCAATTCGACTGTATTTTTTATTTTTTTTATGTTTGTTACCTCATAACTTTTAACTGGGTGGACCGATTTTGATATTTTTTTTTTTATTTGAAAGGTATAGCTTCCCGAATGGTCCCATTTTTTTTTGGTCCATGTCTGACAATGGTATCCATGAGAAAATCACATAAGTCTTAAATTTGCATTATGCATGTGCGCGACTAATAGCCGAATAACTCAATGTCGCGCCAACCGATTTTGATGATTCTTTTTTTATTTGAAAGGATACACTTCAAGGATAATTTGGTGAAAGTTTGGTTAGGTTTCGATTATGGAATCCGGAGAAAATTGAGAAAGTTTGTTCTTTTTGGTTACAAGCAAAAACTTTTTAAATTGATGTCAGAAGTGAGATTCCTGATCGTTGCATTTCTTTTCAACCAATCTCAAAAAAGAGGATGTTCTCATTTTCAACCAATTTCAAAAAAGGGAGATTCCGAATTCACCCGAATACTTTTTATGTTTGTTCTTGTCAATATACCAAAATGTAACTTTGCACAAAAATAATAGCTAATTAAATGAAGTTTTACATAGAACACTCACAACCACTACCACCACCATCACCACTCGTTCAAGAAGCATCATTTTAAGATCTACCCATCACTAAAAATCGTAAAATAAATTAATTTTTAACAAAAACAAAAATCGACTTCTAACAACGAACTAAAAAGTGAAAAATAATTATATAAAGATTTTATAATTTTGAAGTCGGTGTCAAACTAATGCTACACCACCTTTACTACAATATCTAATTACTAAGCCTGTTTGTTTTACTTGGCATCGACTTGAAAATTATAAAATCTTTATATAATTATTTTTCACTTTTTAGTTCGTTGTTAGAAGTCGGTTTTTGTTTTTGTTAAAAATTATAATACTATTTACTGCTTAAAATTATTAATTTCTGCTATCGACATATATCTGATACCGTATAATCACTTAAAAAATTAAAAGTTAATATTTGCTCTCTGTCAAATTTTACAATTAATATGAGTAAAGTTTTTTTTATTCTCTTTTTAATGGACTTCAAAAAATGAAATGACATGTGTATTAGTGAAATTGTTGGAATTAGATAATACTTCAAAGGACGTATACTAAATTTCTGTCAAATATTGCCCTTTAATTACATCTTAAGTAAACAGAACTTGGCATCTGTATAGATCTTCTAGATATTATTTAGCACGAGAGTAGTCTTTAAGACAAAACGAATGAGTTCCAATACGAGGTATCTATCTACCTTTATTTAATTCAGAAGTCCCGTTGACCACGAGGTCAATCGTGGTGCAGGAGCGCGATCGTGCAACTTTAAACACGACAGGTTGTGGCTTCTATTCTCACTCGAGGGCATGAATTATTTTATATATTAATTTCTTCGCCTTGGTATCGAGGTAAAGCGCGGCGTTGTGTTCTGCCACTCAACACACAATGCTTTAAGAATTCGGGGGTGGAGAATGGAGTGTCTTACCACTACCACTAGGTTCCCTCTGTCTACGCTGCTATCCAGAAAAAAACGTGAAGCAATTTACCCTATAATTATGTATTATGTTTGTAATTTAATATTACTATGCGGCAATCCGATAATAATTACCATATGACCGTGACCTTTATTTTATCACAGCTAATTGTTACAATTATTTATATTTACTATGATATCTCAGTATTTGAGTAGTAGGTTTAATGAATTGCATAATATACACATATTTGGATAATCATGAATAAATATTTGTAAGTTTCATGTTTTATTGAAATAAATTAATTATATTTTATATAAGCACTCACATATTCCAATATTTGGTGAAAACGGGAGAAACTAGGAGATCTTAGTGTTTAGATAGTCGTTTCCTAGATTCCGTTCAATTTACTTACATTGAGAGCAACAATACCAGTATATAATTTAAAAATAATTACCTTATTAAAAAATCGAAAATAGCTTCAGAATATAAAATTTTTATTTATTTATTTAAAAAATGTAATTGTAGAAAATAAATATTGCTTCAAATAGGTAGGATTTCAACCCACTATCAACCATATTCAAGTAAGAATTGTCTAACCGCTCAGTACGTCACAACTTAAGTACCATCGACACCATCTGGATACGTGGCACTCCACTACAGTGTGGTAGGAACTTCCTTCCACGCCACCCTACTGTGGAATGGCCTACCTGCGGCAATGTTTCCAGGTCGATACGACTTGGGTACCTTCAAAAACCTCGTCCACCTTAAAGGCCGGTAAAGCACTGTAGCTCCTCTGGTGCTATACGGGGTCGTGGGCGGTGGTGATCATTTACCATCAGGTGACTCGTACGCTCGTTTGTCTTTTATTTTTCCATAAAAAAACCACGACCTATACTAGCGTCAATGTGAAGTGTTACCGTATTCTACATCTAAATATATTCAAGAATTCTAAAAACTATATTTAGAACGGTTCAATCGAATGCAAATGTAGGGAAATTGGTAAGAGTCTAGAAAGATTTCTTTGCGTTTGCATAATATTAACCAAGGTGTTTCCATTCATTTTAAATTTTGCATGGAGAAAAGTAATAATAGTCGCTTAAATATAAAGTATAAACTTTTCTTAGCGTCACGTTGTATTCCGCACATAGCAAGGTAGGCAGAGGGAATCTAGTGTTAAGACACTCCGTATTCCGCCGAATTCTGGAGACATTTTTACAGAAAATGAAATAAGAGAGTATCTTGACACTAGATTTTCTCTACTATTTGAGATAAAGTATGAAACTGAAAAAAGAGTAGAGATATCGAATTGAATACGTTTTTAGTGATAACAAAAATAAATACTTTAGATTGATTTTATCTGGACTAGTAATGAAAATATTCTACGAAGTAATTAGGCCATTCTACTTTCATGTGCCTAAAAGTTGGCCACCTTTAAAATTACACTCTTACGTAAACACTAATATTTTTTGAGAGTATGTTGCTATTTTATACTTATTAAGGTACCACTACATAATTTTGTTGTAATATCATTCATAATAATTTTTCCATATTAATACTTTCATTTCTTCGCTCTGGCACAAAAGCAAGAACCCAGCGTTAAGTTCCGCCACTTGACACACAATGCCCCGAAAATATTCGGCGGAAAATAGGGGACGGAGAGTCTTACCACTAGCTTCCCTAGAAGTTCTCTAGAAGTTGATTTATTTTTTGTTTAAATTCTTAATATTTTTAGCAGTGAGAATGATCAACCGCAACGAGGGCCGGGCTGTGGTCTGCGTGCTTCTAGCGGTCATGGCAGTGGTGGCAGCCGCGTCCTACGACCGGGAACGGCTTGAGATAGCCAAGCAAATATTAGAAGAAGTTCCTCTTACTGACGGGTGAGTTGTTAAAGCTAAATTCAAGTTGTTTACACTTGAATAATCGTTATTTAAATGTTTTGAAATTTTATTGAATTTTGGTAGCATATATTGTCATGTTTAATAGAAAAAATTAAAAGCATAGGTAAATACCGTTATTTCATATTTATCTAGGAAGGTTTACACAGTCACGGTAGACGCACGTCATAAAAAGTAGCCTAAATATTTCTCCATAACCCTCTCTATCTTTTTGAAAATCCCATAAAAATAATTGAGCTGTTTCAGAGATTAGTCAGGCAAACAGATAAAAAATATAAAAATTGTTTGTGTTTTAGTATCGTATAAACACATTAAATATAAGCACTTTATTTTAACAAACATGGTTCCATTCCCCATTTTTCGCCGTTCCGTTCCCCGTTTTCCGCCGAATTCTGGAGGCGTTGCGTGTTGAGTGGCGAAACTCAACGCCGCACTTAAAATAAATATTATAAATATATAACAATATCGCAATATAGAAAGATATACGAATATTGTTAGTAGTGATCCTTATAAAATTCTTGCTTGCAAGATTTGTTAGGAAAATAATTAAAATAATTTAAATACGCATATTTAGTTAACTTTAAATTATACTATTACCCTTTCTAATGATTTACTTAACGTATAATTTTTTTCTTGTACATTTTTTTAAGTAAACAAACTTTGGTATGTTAGTATAAAGTTTGTACTAGTTGTGTTGCCGCCTCCATTGTGTTATGTGTATGAAGTTTATTGTAGAGCGTGCAATCTTTTCTGCAGCTTTATTTAGTTCGACCTACTCGGTAAGAGTTTTAGCTGTTTAGTATGACGATATAATACATTAGATGAATACATTACATAGAGGCCAGTCGTGGCCTAGGGCACAAAGTGGGACTGGGTTCGGTCCCCACTCAAGTAGATGAAACATTTATTTAAATTTATATTTCCATTTCTTTGCTCTGGTGTCGAGGCAAAGGGCAGCGTTGAGTTCTGCCACTCAACACGCAATGCCTCCTGAACTTACAGTACAACCGCCTCGAATTTTCTTTGGTGACTTCTTGATAATATTAAGTTGTAACAAGCGTAAAATAATTTCGACGTATAAAAAAAATATCGTTGTGACTTTTTTTTTAAATTTTTCCTAAGTTTGGAATAACACTTGTTAAATATATTTAATATTATATTTTAATAAAGCAATTTATATTGTTGTTAGGCACAACGATCTACCTTGGAACATCAGGAAATTCCTGCGCAATCAGATCAACGAATTTGAACTGGATACCGACCTCACACAAGTGGAGCCCTGGTCCATCTCTAAGTACTCCCACACTGATCTACCTCGACTCAGAGAAGGCATGGTTGGAGCTCAAGTACGTATAATATATATAAAAATTTCGAATATTTTTATTTCATTAAAAATATACATTTACCTATTTTGTGATGATTTTGTGATGAATTTTGAATATTTCATTTCCTCGATGAGTTCCACCACCCACCATATAATGCCTCAATAATTCAGCGAAAAGTGGGGAAAGGAAATGATAATATGAAACAAAGTGTCTTAACACTAGGTGCACTGTTCTCTCCGCCTCTTCTTTAGCGGGATACAGAGTAAACAAACATAAAAATAGGTATCAATCTCCATATATCCTTACTTTCATTTAAGTTTAATATAAAAGTTATAACGCCCAGCAACCGTATACAAACAAGGCTTGCTCTGGCTATTGATAGAATATTCAATTTAAACCAAAAGAAAAGAAACTTAGAAATCGATCGATTGAAATACGTCCCGAGTATATGTAAATGACTTTTATTTTATCTCGTCAAGTTACTTTTTCTTTGATATAAATTATGTCTAATTTATGCATTTAATATTTGAGGCAGTGGGAGAGCAGTGGTCTGACTGTTAACATGATAGTTGTGAGTTCGATTCCCATTAAAAATAATAATTATTTTTAAGTTATTGGTTCTGTCACTCAACACGCAAGGTTGCCAGAATTCACTAAAAAGTAGGAAACGGAAGTGTAGTAGGTACCTCCCTCTGCCTATCCTGCTATTTTCGGGATACAGCGTGAACCTAAAAATATTGATAGATAATACGCAATGTCACGAAAATTACACGGAAAGTTCTAAACGAAATGTCTTATCACTAACTCACTTCACTCTGCTTACTCCGGTGGAGTGATCTTATTGATAAAACATTCCGTTTTTCACTAATTTAATTCCATTCCCGTTCATGAATTTTCCGCGTAGCAACGCTAGAAAGAAGCGTGAAGCTTTTAAAAGATAACAAAGTTAAATCAGCAAATCTTTTTATAAAGAAAAAAGCCTCTATTAATACAATATGGAATATCTTATAATGCTGTTAATTAGCTTCTTTTCTTTGGCATAATAATTAAAATGTGCCCTTGGTAAATTCAACAAATTTGATAATTCAAAAAAGAGAGTTTTAAATAAAAAATAGCGGACGATGAGCGGACTTACATTATAAAGATTAAATATACGATATAAAGATTACAATAAGAACAAACTTTAGTGTAAGTAAATATAGTGCATTATAAAATTTATTCGTATACAATTTATGTAAATAATAATTATTAGTATACAGTTGCTCAGAGGTGACATATGATAGATAAAAGCCGGTTCGTATCGCCAGTACTTCTTTTATATTTTTCTAAATAAATAAATTGTTAAAACTTGGTACTTTCAGTGGAATGGAAGCTTTTAGGATTACAAAACACAAAAAATTGTTGATGAACCATTTGTTCAATTTAAACACATTATAACTAGAATATTACTTAAATAGGACAATAGTAGAAACAAACACCATACAGTTGACTATAATAGATTAAAATATGTAAATAGAAGACCAAGGTTCACCAGTCGGGGCTTTAGAAGCTTGGCAATTTAAAATGATGCCTTCTCTATCCTGAAAATATTTTCCTCTCCCTTCCATCAAAATAAGCTCAAACAAAAACTTGTTACCTCCAGTTTCTGTCTGACCCTCGTCATAACGCTGCAATATCCGTATTATCTGAGGGTTTTAATTAAAACTGCGTACATTTTCATAACGACCATTTGAAACAGACGTTCACAGAGTACCCACTATTATTATAAATTTATTACTGTTGAGTCTGTTGACACTGGGATTTTGGTAGCTGTTTCACTTAATGAATGAAAATATTCACTAATATATATATACTAGCGGCCCGCTCGCGGTTTCACCCGCGTGAACTATGTTATTATTAATTTCTGTCTCCATGACTACGTCATAGTGACGTCTATGCAAAATTTGAGACTCCTGGCATTTGTAGTAACGGAGTTTCATACAAACTTTCGACCCCAAAAACAACCCCTTAGAAGTCGAATATTGCAAATTCCCGTCTTAGCGAGCACCTACGTCCTATAAATAACTCCTATGCAAAATTTGAGATTCCTAGCACTTATAGTTACTGAGATTTCGTGATGAGTGAGTGACCTTTCGATTTTATATATATAGAAGATAGATATACGAAATAAGATATCTCCTTAACAGATTTCATTTTACTTCTATACACTACTCTCTATTTATTTAGGACAGTCGTGGCATAGGGGGCTGGAGCGTACGACTATAAAAATAAAAGATTGTGGGTTCGATTCCCACTCGAGAAAATGAACTATTTAATGTTTTCATTTGCTCGTTCTGGTAACACAATTCGGTTTAAAGTGGGGAACGGAATCTTAGCACTAGGCTCCTTTTGCCTACCCTGCTATTTGGAACACGCGTAAAGCTGAAAAATAAAATATCTACGATCTTAAAAATTATATGTAAGTAGTAGCTATTTACGGACTTATTAAGTAAACAAAAATCTTTAGAATTTGTAATATATTTGGACAGTTCTGGTCCGCGTTCGTCCCCTGCGCCACTCAGAACAAGGACGCGGTGCAACTGACGCTGGAACAGATCGACGTCATCCGTCGCCTCGTCGACAAGTATCCTCAACATCTGCAGCTCGCTACTTCAGTCACTGGTAAATCCTTTGTTTTCTTTTGATTTCATTTGTGCTTAGTTTTAGTTTCCTTTGATTTTATGCTTTTGCTTCTACTATTTAAACTGTGTTGCTATAATTTTTAAATTAGTTTCTTTATAAAACCCACAGAAATCAAAGGGTTTTTATAAGTTTGACAGGTATATGTATATATGTGTGTGTGTGTGTATCTGTCTATCAGTCTGTGACATTGTAGCTCCCAAACGGATGAAACTATTTAGATTTAGTTTTTTTTGAAAGATGAAATAATGTAATAATGTTTTTCTAATATGGAAACGTATTAATATTTCTCAATATTGCAAGCTTTTTGGAATTTTATTATTCAACCGATTTTCAAAAAAAGGAGGTTCTGAATTCGTCAGAATTTTTTTTAAATACATTTTTTTAAGATATATTCGAACATTTATATTCATTTATCTTCTCTCTGTAATGTCACATTGATAGGCCATTTATAGACAACAAATTTAATCTTTTCTAGTATATGAAAACATATATTTCAAAACAGGAATTCTCGAGGCCCACAGCGCTAGACCACGAAAGATAGCATCTCTCATCGGCATCGAAGGTGGCCATTCTATCGGCAATTCCCTCGGAATTCTCAGGAGCTACTATCAACTCGGCGTCCGCTATATGACCTTGACTCATACTTGCAATACACCTTGGTAAGTCACTTTTGAAATATATCCTGTTTTCAATTCACTGGAATACTGTTAATCATACGCAATTTTTTTAAAGTTTTAATATTATTTATTTAACGCTAGCGAATTTAATATTGTAACTAAAAGTTATTATTGGCAATGCGAAAAATGTGAAGCGACGCATTTACCCCTTTATTTGCGCCTATATTATTTGTCGCACCATTTATTTGTATTGTTATTTCGTAGGGCCGATTCAGCCAACGAGCCTCCCGCTGCAAATGGTCTAACGGAATTCGGAGAGGTGAGCAAGTTGTTTTGTGTCGTATTCATTCTGATTAATTGTAAGTTATGGAGTGTCTTAACACTAGATTCCCAGGGTCCTCTGCTCACCCTGCTGTGCGGGATACAGCGTGAAGCTAAAAAAACTTATGTATTTTTACACTTATGTGTTTTTTTAAAGATTACAAGTTCTCTTGCAGATATAATATTTGCATTTACTAGTAATTACCATATTAAAATTTTAAACATAATTTAGACAAATTCAGTCAAAAACCACTAAAAAGGAAGAACAGTAATAACAGAATATAATTTCAATAACTGAATTGAAAATACATTTACGCATTTTTATATTCACTCCTATAAATAGTGTTTAGTTTGTTACTGACTCCAACAAGTGATAAGACCTATGACGAGATTCCAATACAAAATATCGAAATAAATTACCTTCAATTTAACTAATTAAGTTTTCTCACTCTAAATTAAATCTAGACATGTTATTTACCTCTAAACATTTAGTTTTGAAGACAATCCTCTATTTACTTAATTTTTTTAAAGACATTAACTTATTTTTGAACACAAATGCATGTACATTTCTAACATTAAACCAATGGCTAAATAGTTCACTATACGTTCAATTTACTATGAACATCGTAGCTTTATAAGTACCTTCATATTTCAAACATAATTTCTCTGTTTACATGCATTAGGTGCGGTATCACAAAGCTGAGCGCTTTAGAAACTAAAGCTCTTATAAGGCAGACGCGAATTACTAATAATGCTCTAATGTGTTAACTGTATTAATTTAAGTAATTATTGTATATAATATTGTGATTTTATGTGGAAAGAAAATTTATATGCCACCGTGGAAGGCAATGGTTGCAGAATTTCTACAAAGCGAAATGATTATAAAACTAATCCAGTCAAGTGCGAGTCGGATTCGCCCAACATTGGTTCCGTACCAATTTCAGTATTGTAGGTCTCCTGGAAGTAGCCTAGAGGTTTTGATTACACATTTATTGTATTTTTGTATTTATCACAGCAAATTGCTTAATAATGCAGAAAAAATAATCAGACAAAAAAATATTCATTTAATCTGTAGTTAATTGTATTATTTCTGCTTTAGTATTAATTATATTAATTTAAAAAGCTTTTCCCACTTCAAAACTCTGTACTTAAAAACCAAAACTTAAATAACCATATAACACCATAGTATGGACATCATATTTGATTTCTTTTTTTACCTAAAACTGTACTTAGTTTACTTAAAATAACTTTAATGACTTAATAAAGCTTAATTTTTTAACTTAATTTAACTTAAAAAATCATATTACACCATGGTATAGACGTCATAATTCATGAAAATCATATTATTTTATTCTGTTACAATTTTCCATATCCTCTCTATTATCCAAAATGATTTTAATACAAGAAAAGCCTCAAAAAGCTTTAACGACTTCAAAAAGCTGTACTTAGTGTAGATTAAAAGTTAAATATATAAATATATATATTAGACGGTGATATCAACACCATATTTAATAAAAATCATTATTAATATTTCCAAAATAAAAAAAAAGTATTTATTATCTTTTACCACCATACTATCTTCTAACCAATATAATTATTTAAAGCCGCCAATCGAAGTCTATTCACGTCTCCCGCAAATTAACAATTCGTTTGTTGTACGCTAATAAAGCCGAGTGTAGCTTTATGAGTGGAACAAAATATTTAACTGTTTGATTTACAAGCCTATATTGTTTCGTTGTTGTTTTAAATGGGTTCCCGTTATGTAATTTATTATGAAAATCATTTTTTTCAGATAACAATATTAGATTCCATTTATGTATAAAAGTACTATATTAGTTTTTAACTTAATTTATGTTTTATATTGAATATAATATACTGCCCATTGAATATTAAATAAACATATATTTTGAGACCAAATAATATATACTTACAAAATTTAAAGATTTCAATCGAATAAAATAAGTTAAATTGGTATTTCTTTTTATTTATACGATAAAAATAAAACAAACATTAACAATTAGAACAAAACATTTTTAAAAGGAATAAAAGGAAAATTGACCAAAACGCCAGGCCATCTGAGTTAAACTTAACCAAATATAAATTAGGCTTTAAATCGGTGAACTACAAAGTTACATAAGCTCGGCTCGACAACAATGCAATTAATTATATTGTTTTTGTCAACAGAAAGTAGTTCGCGAGATGAATCGTCTCGGCATGTTAGTCGATTTGTCCCACGTCGGGGAGAACACGACGCGGGCCGCTATCAGGTTGTCGAAGGCTCCAGTTATCTTCAGCCACTCCTCCGTGTACAGCCTCTGTCCTCACAAGCGCAACGTCCCGGACGATATCATCCAGTCCATGGTAAGTGACGTGACGTGAGTTACGCTGTTTGTAGCGCGTACGAGATTTACTAGAGTATCGGTGCTCGGATGGGGGAATTGTAATATTTTAGTGCCAAGGAGCCTGGAGGCGAGGAGGAGTTAGATAAACAACCAATGTTATTTACATATGATTTTGATGTTTTTACAAGCTTTTATTTAAGTTGGCGTATTAGTTATCATCAGAATTTCGCAATATACGACAAAGGTTAGTCATAAAAGTAAAAAGCTCCTTCCAATTTCAAGTTGCATCTAAATACGAATCTAGAGTGAAACTAGAGCTAGTGCCGCTTAGTGTGTTTTATACAAGTATATAAGTGAATTTAACACTAATTAATTTTAATATTTAAAGTATTGTTTTATTAAACAGAGTGTAACGCGATCGTTACGTTTTCATGAACTTTATTTTTCCAAAAAATCACAAATTCTAAATCTGCCGAACCAATGAAAATCGGGAATGTTCGTATATGGGGATGAAATGGAAAGGTACTGACGTGCTCTAACCATAGACAACCATTGATCCGTCGATCGCATTACACTCTGTATATTTTTATCTTTTTTTCTTATATCCTGTTTTTGCAATACATATATCTTTTATTGATTTGTAATAAAAGTTTAGTTATAAAATATTATATTAAGATTTTGATAATTGGTCAACAGAAAGAAAATGGTGGTCTTATCATGGTGAACTTCTTCCCAGACTTCGTGAAATGCGCTCCGAACGCTACCTTATCTGATGTTGCAGGTAATATTACCAAGAAATTATCTATTTGAACATTATTTAGATATATACTGAAATCCATATTATAACATAGAGGACCATGGATCGAATATGCTGGTTCGTGAGACAGTCGATTCGATTCGTCAATAAAGTAGAAATATTCTAAATAGGCCAATTCCTCGAAAAAAAAAATATTTTATGTTTTCATTACATTATTTGGTGTCAAGAACAAAGCAATTTTAGTACTTCAATTCTTAGTTTATCCGGATAAGTAAGGGATCACATTACCAATATCTTAGAGCCCACGACTGTGCTAGTTGTCACTCGTTCAATTGTTTGGCCAGACATGACATGTGACAGTGGGGTAATAGATGGCACAGTGTGTCACCGTGTGTTTGTAAATGTGGCGGTTCTAGGTTCGATCTCCATTTGTTGATGTGAATTATATTGTATTTAACAAAATGCGCCGTTCAATTTCGCCCCTCTACCCCTCACACTCTACGTCTCGTTCGGCTTCTTCGTTCAAAAAACGGAGAACAGTGTGTCTTGACTCAAATTCTCTTTCCCTTCCCTGCTGTGTGGGAAAAAGATGCGAGAAGCTATTATAGACGCTTTTGCACATATATATAACTAATTTAATACCTAATATCTTTGTTAAATACTTATTCAATTGATTTTTGAAAATATATATGTATAATGTATGCTTTGAAAATTAATTAATATAAAACTAAAATAACCATAATAAAAAGTTTATAATAGCGAAAGAATGTTCAACTATGCTTATATTTGGGAACAGTAAAACTAACATAAACGTTGTTTATGTAAAGTAAACATTGTGCAAGCTCCATAATAAAAGATAACTTGGCAATCATATTTTAATCTTTCAAATTAAAAGTGCTTTTTCCGTCAAAAAGTTTTTTCTTTTTAGAAAAGCATATTTATTTTTGCCGCCCTAATAGCTATATGTGTATTTACTGTTGAGCTTACAATATCATAAGCTCACGAGACTCTAAGGGAATGTAGGTAATTGAGCTTAATGTTTACTTTTTGTTCACTTTTTAGATATTACAGTGTTTTAACAAGCAAAATGTGGCAAACTAAAGTGGTACAAATAAAAACCAGTTTCACGCTTTTACCCGCAAAGCAAGGCGGAGAATAAAGAGTAATCAATATTTACAAGAGATTGCGTGTTCAGTGGCAAGAATGAAGAAAGAATCTATACCACAGCTGAGAATCGAAACCACAACCGTTGCGTTAGTAGTCAAACGCAGAGCCGCTATAAAGTTTATAATTAAGCAAAACTCTTTACCATAATTTGCAATGAAACATCAAAACACATAATTTACTCCAGCAAATGGTAATTTAAGAGGGACAATTAGAGCCTTTTGTACTTTAACAATTACAATCTGTATTGTAATTTCACATTCTAGAGGCATATACGAGTTCGCGAGGGTTTAGCTGGTATTGCATTTGTATCTATGAATGATTATAAAAATAGAGCCAATTTTTTAAAATAAATGTTATTATTAAATCAACATAAAATAATTTACATAAAAAATATATACCAATTCTTATGGACATAATATAATTTTTATTTTATCTGTAGTTTGTGTTAAAAAATATTTTTTCGTTATATCATTAAGAACAGAACAGAACAGAATTAAATATATGTGTCTGCTATCAGTACAAGAGACAAGCAATATAAACTGATTTAGACCAAGCAAGTGACGTTACCGAGCAAATGCTGAGCTCAGCTTTGACCTCGCGGACTGTACTTAGATATTACTTGCCAGAAGTAATTGTTTTAATTGATTGGTATGTAAACAAATCACATTGATTGAAGCACTCAGAGAAATTAATTATTTAATGCAGTGTCTTAACACTAAGATCTCTCTGCCCGGCTATAAACGGGACACTGCGTGAAGCTAAAAACAAAACAATAATAGTCCTTCAATTTAAATAATAAATATTTTTTTAGAACATTTCCATTACCTGAAGAGGATGATTGGTGCTGATTACGTCGGTATCGGTGGAGATTTCGATGGAGTTAACAGGTAAATGTTATTAAAGAAAGTTTTGTATACTTTTTAAATGTCAATATTTTATCTGTTCATACAATCCTGGCGCAGAGGAACAGCGTTTGACTGTAAACGTGATTGTTTTGGGTTACATCCTACTCCGGGGGGTGATTTATCTTTTAATACCAGCTCTAGTCTGGTAAAGACAAGTCCAGCGTTGCGTTTCATCACTCAACACTGCCTCAAATCCATTCGGAAAGTGGAGAACGGAATGTTTAACACTAGGTTGCTTATCATGCTCTATGATAAAGCTTGAAACTAAAAAAAAACAATATAACGAAACGGAATGACCAAAAAAGTGGAAAGAAAAGTGCCTCTTTTACTACTTCATACTAACATTGCAATACAAAATCTGAATAAGCAGAACGTGGCAAGTAAATTCTCACACAAAAAATTCTCGCACACATACTGGTATAGTATTTAGGTAAACCAATCAAGCCTTTTAGACTTCCTCTATCCCCACCAATTGGAGCATCATTTTACTGGCTAAATTTTTACTGGTATATTAATATTATAAAGCTGAAGATTTTTATTTGGTTGATATAATCTCAGATACTACTGGATTATTGAATTGAAAATTTTATTTTTTGTTGAATATTCTATTTCGAGGCCTATAGAGGAGAAGGACGAGGCCTGTAAATTATATATACTTCATTTCGACGTAACCCACCCCCTATATGGTACTTAGAATGTGCCACGTGTTAATTACTTTTATTTGATAGTGGACACGAGACCGCGAGTAAAAGCTATTTCACATATAAAACCATTTATATAACAATCGAATTTAAATATTTTCAGTTTTATGAGTAGATTGAAATTATATGCAATTTAACAATAACAATAAATTTTAATTTGTATAAACTATTTGTAACATTAAAGTTCTTATTTTCATAATATTTTAGATAAAACTTTAAAGCTTTTCTAAACGTAACAGACTGTCTGAATTGATAAGACTCTAGATCAAAGTTGGCAACTTTCTTACGGATATAGAACTATTTAAAGTTTAATGTTATAAGTGCAGAATTTCCCAAAGTTTAATTTAACTTGTAATTGCATGTAATTTCATTTGTTTTAGAAATCCTTATAAAATTTTACATAAATATATTATAACATTATATGAGCGAGAAGCCACCGTGGCTCCGGGAACAGGAAAAATATATTATAACATTTTTATATTTAAATATAAATATAGGCCGCATCGGCGCAGCGGCACAAGGGTGTGACCGTAACGCGACGGTTGTGGGTTCGATCCCCACTCGAGGAAGTGAAATATTTATTTACGTTTGTAGTTCCATTTCTTCGCTCTGGTGTCGATGCATAGCACGGCGTTCTGCCACCCAACGACCAATGCCTCCAGAATTCAGCAGAAAATGAGGAACGGAAGTATCTTAGCACTAGATTCTCTCTGCCTGAGTAGGCAGCACAGCAGGGTTGCTGTGTGTGGGATACTGCGTGTAGCTGAAAACAAAAATATAAAATAGAGTTAGTTATTTTAAAAAAATCTTATCATAATTCAAGTAATTCAAATTTATAATCTTTAATCTACAACATTTATTTAGTTTCAATAATTGTGTTAAGTCAATTTAACCTACTGTAAAGCTCTATTTACAAGAGGAGACACACGAGGACGTTTGAGCTAATAATGTCAATTACAGAGTTCCTCGTGGCTTGGAGGATGTCTCGAAATACCCTGAACTATTCGCTGAACTACTGAGGAGTGGACAATGGAGCGTGCAGGAACTGAAGAACTTAGCTGGCCTAAACATGCTGCGAGTCATGCGACAAGTTGAAAAGGTAAAACAATATAGAAGATAATATCCTCGTATTTCTT
>HE670257.1:0-30393 GCA_000313835.2 Heliconius melpomene melpomene | reverse complement strand
GAAATAAATTTCTCCAATATTCTCCGTACGACGTACGGCAATAACATATTTTTTTCCATTACGATGCAATCCGATGAATCATTGGTACGTTGAGCATTCCCCGCGTTTTCGTTGACCCATATATAGAAAATCGTTTGCAAAATCGATTATAAGTTTAAAATGTAATCGATTTTACGCTTTGAATTTTTAATAATTATTATCTTTTTTTTAAATGTACCTACCTAGTGTTGGAATTTTATTTATTTGACAGTTTTTAGGAAATATGGTTTTGTGCGACTATAAATTAACTTTGTTTTCCAATTTACTGAGCAATTATCCTTTTGTGTTTAATGTTTTTTTACTATGGTAATTCATCAAAATCTAGTTAAAATTGCAATTGATATTTCTGTACAAAAACACAGTAGCACAGGGGGTTCGATTCCTACGCAGGTAAATGAAAATAATAATAATTTGTTTCTTGACAAAGCGTAGGATTGTGATCCACCACTCAAAATATAATGTCCCGAAAATTACAGAAAATTAGGACCGGAATATCTTAACAATTCCTCTGTATACTCCATACAGTGTAAACTTAAAAACACATAATATAATATTATTCTGATTCTGATTATTATATTTCACCCAAGAGTTACGAGCAAGGGAAACAAAATTACTTAGTAATTGGTACCAAAAGAGCTGAAGAAGTCATAGGCAGCCACTTTAGGCGGCTCGAGTACGTTGGCACAACGTGAATAACCTAACGCGCTCGTTATTTTTAACAATACTATTATATACAAATGTAATTATTTAACATATGGAAAAGTTTTAGTACATTATATAAACAGTATACGACTACTTTACTACCATCGCAAAATATATTTAAGAGATTTTTCATATTAAGCACACAAATTTGACAGAAAGTGGAGAGAGGAGTGTCTCAACACTACCTACCCTTTTTCACGTACAACCATGAAGCTGAAATAAAACACATAATTATAATTTAAAAATTAATAAATAAGCGCCGATGTGTATTTAAAAAATGTTATTTAATTGTATTTTTATAATACTTAATTACAGCGGCCAAAGAACGGTTAGCTGAACTACTTCCTTACAATGTGTAAGGGAGTACAAAAGAGAATTTTCTCAAAATTTATATAATTTCCTCCAGCTGCTATCGAACTCGCAACTATCGCTTTGCCCGACACTTTACCACTGCGCCAAGATGTCGCGATAATACCAACAGATAAATTTCCGAAGTGAGATCAAAAAAAATACCAGGTAAGATAATAACTACTTAAATGAACTAGTTAACTTATTTGAGTAAAAAAGCTACTTCTTAAACGTTTAAAACCATAATTTTTATTACATTACCGTACTTTTTATTGAACTTTTATCGGTTTCCTTGCTTCTCTAGTTGATGGAACTTTAAATATTTTATAGTAACCTTATTCAGTATTTTTTTTTATTTTAAAAGTGTTTTATATTTTCATTTCTCTGATCTGGTAACGAGGCAAAACGCGTTTGAGTTCTCCATTCAACACATGATGCCAGAATATGGCGAAAAGTGAGCAGCGGAGTGTCAGCGGTTTTCTCTGCCTACCATGCTACATGCACGATTAAGAGAGAAGCAGAAAAAAAAACGTCTAAATAAACGTTTCCTTTTTAAATTCAATCGCTGTTCACATATATTCTAGAATAGGTATCGACAAGCGGCTTAGTTTAAATTGAAACATACTGGCGGAGAAAGGTTTACTTGTCTTATTTCCTTATCAACTACACATGTGCTCAGGTATTCTATATTAGATATATATATAAGATTTTATTTTGTAAAATAAATTGTTAATATTAAATTAATTACTTATTTATTGTATTAAGCGGCTATACAATTTTTTTTGACATTAGACGATATCCTGCACTTAATGAGGTGGGCCGTTCCCATTAAAACAGTTCTATTCCCTACTTTCCACCTAATTCTAGATATATTACGTGGTGCGTGGCAGAACTCCGAGCCGAGCTTAATTTCATCACCAGAACGAGAATATGAGATTATTAAATATTTAATTTCCTTGAATGGAAATCGAACCCTCAACCTATCGCGGTTACGTTACGTAAGTAAGTTACAAGGTACAGGTTATTTTCATGGAAAGCAGAAAGGAGCCACATATATGTACTCTTATATCTTTGCGACCTAATCAAAGTGTGTAATATATATAAAATACTAGCTATTACCCAGACTTTCAGTATAATTTAGTATAAGGCCTTCCTAATACTCTAATCAACTCTCCAACACCTGAAAAATATAAATTGTTCTCAAACTCTTCAGCTCTAATTATATAATAATATAAGTACAGATAACAAAAGTCACACATGAAAATATCGTGAAAAAATCGTGAAAAAAAATATTCCTTTATATAATCTCAACAAATTTCTATTTACTTTTATATTCAAACCACTAATGTAGGACATATTCTAAAATACAAAATAAATTTTGTTCTAAAACAAAAAATAAAGTTCTAACGCTATTTACACGAAACATAAACGAGTTTTAAAGTTTTTTTTATTTATGTTGGCGTCACAATTTTTAAGATCTTCTCTACTGGGATTAAAATAGATTGTAAAGTAGAAAGTTAGTAAGTGCCCTTGTTTTGGTGCTGGATCCACAAACTTTAGTATACTCTTACATAGTTTTTGACAAATCTCATCGCCAAGAATGAATACTATATTGCTTAAAACTTAGTCCGGAATAGAATTATCACTAAAAGCCATTTTGTAGCTTTGGAATAAGATTAAATAAAACTGTAATTTTATTCTTTTTTTTATCTTTACGCTGTATCTCGCATGTAGCAGGGTAGGAAGGGGTACCTGGGAATCTCCGTTTCCATTGAGATACTTCCCTTCTCCACTTTCTGCAGAATTCTGAAGGCATTGGGTTCTGAGTGTCTCTGTCTCGTTATCAAAGCTTTATCATTAATATGAAAGAAATATGTAATACAAGGATTATTTTAGAAAAAAAATAATTAAAGAAAAAAAACTAAGTATATACTTTCTTTTATTTCATCAACATTTGTTTACATATATCAGAACGAAAATTCTATCCACCTTACATTGACTTTTGTAAACATCGTGCACATAACATTCACACACATTTCTCAGGAACAAGTTAAGAAGCCACGCAACTACAGTCGCTGTGGGCTGTGACAGTGGCGCCTTCATAAATCTAACTTTATCGCCGACCTGCCGAACTTTCCGGACGCCTTCCTTCGCCTTCCTTCACGACCACCTACATTTTATTAAACTACCGAGCATTTTATATAATATAGCAAAGGACTAGTAGAATTTATTATTATTTTTAATGAGCTAATGTGAAGAAAATCTAGATAAGGTATAGGGAACATAAGGGAACTTGAATTTTATCGCGAGTAAATACAGAACTGAGCATTTAGATCTTCCATTCCTTCACCGATGTAGTCAAGAACGACGCATTACTTTACAATTATTTTGGCTCTAATGTCACATTTATGTAATTACTTTTTATAAAGAAATTGTTACTATTAATTAAAATAATGTGAATTGAAATTTTTAATAGTAAAGCTTTCCAGACATCATTTAATAAAAAAACAATATAAAAAATAGTTTAAAACTCTGCGTAGCAAATCTTATATTTACTATATATACGTTATCTGACAAAACATCTACGAAAACATTTCTAGAAAACTACTACTGCAAACAAGAAAAACTTTCTAGAAACTCATACAAACATTTAAGCAGATGTCATCGCAAAATATATTTTGGTTGAAATTGGACTTGCGTAAAATATTATTAGCGATAACAGGTAACCGGCGCCAGTAACTACACAAACAGACCAATAACGGTGTCTGCCCCCAAATGGGGGGGAATTATTTATGTAACATCTGATGAATGGCGACGTAGTTTATCTGGAATACCTGCATTGGTACCCCAAATGGATATTTGAGCATACTATAGTGGAAATCGGGAAAAAGGTAAATATTATCATTTTAAAAGATAACTTTGCCTTGATAATTGACTTAATGGCTCAGTAGTTTAAATTTAAAGTAAAATTTAATAATATTGCTGATATCTGTTATTTATTGATATATATTGATAACATTAGGAGTTTCCAAATCCTTGAGTAATTACGAGTAGCGGAACTTAACGCCGCGTTTGTATAGATTTGAAATTGCAAAAACAAATTATAACACATATTTTCTTTTCAAATTAAATAAAAATTAATTTCTATAAGAAATTAAATTTTAATATTAACTTGCACCATTATTTTGGTTTTATTTTCCACTCTTGAGAATTGTCTAAATTTTCAATATAATATTCACTTTAATATGTATAAACTTATATTGCTGTAAATATTCCAACAGTAAACAAAATGTTCACATAGAGCTCGGCTCATATTATGAATTTTTATTTCGTCTAGACTTCAAGAACTCTATTTTAAAATGGGTTTTTTTGAAGACAGCGTTTATTAAGGTTTTATTACTTTGAATTGAGACGAGCACGTCACTATTTCGGTACAGAATAAAGAAGACATTGTGATAAAAGAATTCTTAAGACATTTTATGGCACGTTCATTTCTAGCAAATAAAAAGAGCACAAATGCAGAAAGGGGAAAATCTCACGCATCAAGTTCATTTTGAAGTACCAATTTATGAGGACTTTTATTTCTTAGTATTATAAAACGTCGTTGGGTTATGCCACTGCGGTTGTTAACCCCAAATGAAAATGTAAGAAACTTTAAATTGTAGAAAGTACTAGGAGAAAATTTATTACAATACTAACGACCCACCCTTGGCTTTTTCTGTTCTTAATGTTAGAGGGGGGTTGATTTTTTAAAAAACTTCAAAAATACATACATATATACTTTTAATTTGAACTAGCAGCCCACGCGCGGCTTCGCTTGCACCTATAATTATTTTATTATGCTGCATTTGACTCGACACCAGAGAAAAAATGAAAATGAAAATATTAACATCATTTCTTCGAGCGGGAATCGAACTTTGTAATCCTGCGCCCCGACTGGTCTCAATTGACATACACGTAATATAACATTTAGCATATTATTATACAACTAAAGCATCTAAATGAAGTGACCATAAGCCACATATCCGATATATTTAGATGCATTAGAAACTGTAAATTTCGACCAACTCCTATGTATTTACGTTGCACTACAAGCATTAAATAGTAGCGTATAATTTGTCCGTGGAGACCCGAGGAAAGAGCCACCGACCGCAGCTGAAGAGGAACTTTCTAATCTTTTAAAGAGTTCCCCTGAGTTCGACTGAGCATGTATCTGGCTTCGTCCATATTCACTGAGAAGTTCTGAACTGTGAACTTCAAAGATAGCCTTTTAAAAATATTGTGTTATTAAAACATTTAAGTTAAGTAACTTTGTGTAATGCAGTTTATTTATGGATTGTTTATCGAAATATATAAATTTATAGTAATTGTCAATTAAGATAAAATTTTCCTATTTTTGTATTAATTTTATACTGTAAAAGTAAAAACTGAGGCGTTATTTTTATTTTAATCTAATGTAAGTAAAAAACAAGGCAAGATTTTCGTTTTAATATAAAGGATATTCCATCGTTAAGTTAGTAATTTTGACGTTTATGTTACAACTATACATCTAATTATGTAAATTTTCCCAATAAAACCATGATTATTCCTATTCCCCCCAAAAGGTAAGGAAAGGGAATTTTCCAAAATAGAATCTACTTACCTTCATTTGTATGCTCAAAAACTTGAAATACGAACTCGTAATTAAAAGGATCCTTTTGTTATGCAGATGCGTTTGGCAATCAAAGGTTCAAGATTGAACCGATTTTTTTTTAGTTTTTTTTGGGGTTTTGGTTTGTTTGGTAATGCCTCCTCTAAATTTGAATTAGTAGAATATTTTATCTCGTACATAAATTTTATTTATATGTAAACTAGCGGCTCGCCCGCGGCTTCGCCCGTGTGAACTACGTTACTATTAATTTCTATCTCCATGAGTACTTACGTCCTAAATCTAACCCCTGTGCAAAATTTGAGACTCCTAACACTTGTAATCACGAATTTTCATACAATCTATCAACCCCGAAAACTACCCCTTAGTTAGGAGTCGAATATTGCAAATTCCCGTCTTAGCGAGCACCTATGTCCTATAAGTAACCTCCGTGCAAAATTTGAAACTCCTAGCTCTGGTAGGTTCTGAGATTTCGTAATGAGTGGGTGAGTGCCCTTTCGATTTTATACATAACATATATATATATATATATGTGCTGTTACCTGCAGTAATTCTATTTTAAAATTTAAGCAATCAGATTTCAACATTTAAGACAATTAAGTTACATGTTTTTATTAGGTACACCGCATTAAAGTTTTACGTAAATAACATTTAAAAGTTTTAAAAAAATCGCTATCCTAATGGTTACTGTTTAGTAGAATCTGTATATTTATTAATTCCTTTTCCTCGGTGCGGCAATAGAAAGCGGAGCGTTGAGTTCCGCCACTCAACAGAGAGACTGAAAATGGAGTATCTTATCACTAGTTAATTCTGTTTATTCTCTTTCGAGGGAAAGAAATATTAAATATTTTTATTTCTATGCTCTTGAGTAAAGGCAAAGCGCGGCGTTAAGTTTCGCCACTCAACACGCAATACCTCTAAAAATCGGCGAATAGTAGAGAGCGAAATGTCTTAACACTAGGCTCCTTCTGAAAAAGTGTAATGAGTAATAGATTCGTGTTATTTTAGTATCATTATACTTGTAAAAAGCAGTAGGTACATTTATTATTCACTCTTTACGTGCAAGGTTCGAGGTTCACACCATTAAACAAGATTTAAAACGTATTACTTTGTAGCAGATTTATATTCGTAGCTTTCTCTTATTCTTTTACCTTGTAAAATAATTTTAATTAAAAATCGGCCTCACACTCATAGCATTGGTAGGCAGAGAAATGAAATATTAAATATATCATTTCCTCGAGTGGGCATCGAACCCACAACCTGTCGCGCTTCTGGTTCCATAGTTATTTATTCTAAGACCAAAAATTTCAACGTGAAATGAAATTTTAAATATTCATTAGCTTTAATGAAAAAAAAAACTAAATTTAAGCAATCCCAAGGGAGAGTTAAGTCGATGACCTCTTGAAACTCGTTACAAAGTTTGTAACAGTGCAAATTATGTTGCAACGACTGTTTCAGTCTGAAATTTAATAAATTTTCATTATATAAGAAATTTTAGGGCCATTGAAGCAGTGAAGTCAGATAGTAAATTCGATGGTTGTGAGTTCAATCCCCAATTGAGGGATATTTTTTTAGCTTCACGCTATATCCCGCACATTGGAGGGTAGGCAATGGCAATGGCAATTTAGGAACCTCGAGGCATTGCTTGTTAAATTGTGAAACTCACCGCCCTGCTTCCACTCGTTACCAGAACAAGGAAATCTCAATGCTTAATATTAATGATAATTATTAAGTACCAACCTAATTATAACGTTTTAATAATCTTATAGTCGTTTAAACCGAATCTAAATCGAAAAAGATGGAATCTTTAGTACGAATTCCATAAAAAAAGGCTTTTAAAAATCACAAATTCGATATAATAAATAAATAAAATAAAATAAAAAAGGTGCTCGCTAAGACGGGAATTTGCAATATTCGACTTCTAAGTTGTTTTTGGGGTTGAAAGTTTGTATGAAACTTCGTTACTACAAATGCTAGGAGACTCAAATTTTCCATGGACGTCACTTATAGGACGGAGGTACTCGTGGAGACAGAAATTAATAATAATGTAGTTCACGCAGGCGAAGCCGCGGGCGGGCCGCTAGTTATACATATACGTATGTACCTCAGCATTCTATTCTCTCCATAGACATTCTCTAATACGGAATGTATGCTCGTAGCAGATTATTATCAAATATTGTTCTAGTATTCTAACGAAGCAATTCTCTGTATACAAAAATGTTATTTGTTGAAAACAAATATTTCGATTTGATATCCCGTAGCATTTGTTATTTTTAATTAACTTTTTATGTTTGTGTGCAGTGAGATTGACGAGTTGTGGCCACCCTGAAGTTACATGTTTTTTCTTGTGTTTGATCATTTTCTTCCCGAGTGAACAATTCCTAAGAAATCCGATAGTCAAGTCTTCCGAGGGGCCACAGTACGTCGACCGTACTGTAACTATATATTTTCCTTTTCTACTTAAATAAGTAAATACTACAAACTAAATATTGGGAAGAGGCGGAGTCAATATTTCATACTTTTTTTTGTTGGACAAATAAAAGCCAATAAGGCTAGTAGTGGCGCGATAGGTAGTGAGTTCGATTTTCATTTCTTCACTCTGGCGTCGAAGTAAAGCGCGGCGTTACGTTCCGTAACAATTCGTAGGGAAATTAATAACTCAAAATGGGGGATGGAGTGTCTTAACACTAGGTTCCCTCTATGTGCGTCTATGTCATTCTATTCTCTTCGTCTACTTAACTAAATATACAAAAATCATTTCTAACATTTGCATTGAATTTAAACTATCAAACACACAGTTTCGATACACACACAGATATTCCTCATCAGCGGACAATCAGCCAGGTATTTGTCACAATGACATCAGCCTGCGAGTGGGTTTACATGTAATCGGCCCGGACATAGTCCATTTGCATAGCCCATCCCATCGGCCTATAAGATCCAACCAATTGGATAGAATATTCATTAGTAATCCGGGCTATAGTGTCTGTTCAGCTGACAATACCGGATATTAAACTATCTTACAAGATTGCTTCCGGTGTATTGATATTGCTAATTGTATTGAAAGGTGGGCCAATTATTGGCTATGGTATATTGTCGTACAAGTGATGGGTGTTGTTCTCTATGAATATTGTTTATGTGTTCTTTTGCCTCACTTTATATCGCGCATATAGCAGGGTAGGCAGAGAGAACCACGGGATAGTTTTAAGAGACTCCGTTCTCCACTTTTCGCTGAATTTTCGAGGGATTGTGTATTAAGTGGGGAACCTAGGCCGCGCTTTTGCTTTAGTACCAGGGCAATAAAAAAAAAGTATTAATAAATAATAATTCATTCCCCTGAGTGGGAATCAAACCCACACCGTCCCGTTAGAGTCACACGCTTTTGCCGCTGCGCTACGAAGGCCGCTACTTTTTTTACATTTAGCTATCTTAATAATCCAATGGATCTTAAAAATCCATCCGTACTCCTTTACTAACTAAAGCTAAGTAAACCTCAATATAATCCACGAAATATGTTATTTAGCCGATTATTATTTAGGCCTTAATTGATCAAATATGTTTGGAAACTATATTACTTTTATTTATTTAGTTAATTCTTTAGAGCCCAGTCGTGGCACAGCACTGTAGGCACGATAAGTGATGAGTTCGATTCCCATTTGAAGAAATGAAATATTTCAAATTTCCTTTTCCTTGCTATGGGAACGAGGCAAAGGACGTCGTTGAGTTCCGATGCTCAACACGCAATGTCTCCAGAATTCGGGGGAAAGTTCGGCGAAGAGTAACACTAGGTTCCAAGGTTCCCCCTGCTATGTGTGGAATACAGCTGGAAGCTACAAAAAAGTTCAATATACAACACTCATATTTTCCCTATTCTTCCCTATCCTTGCAATATAGGAATTTTATCTCAGCAATAAATTGGAGATCAGATTGAAACGATATCGTATCCCAACTCAATTGTTAGAGGAATTCTTCAATGGAAATATAAAATCAACAATATGCTATCTAACACCACCTGTTGGAATGGAATCTTTTTTTCCTTTGACATTTTTCCCATATACTAGATATCTAATTTAAAATGGATATACAAATATTTGTTTGTATTCGCCTAACGCTTGCTTTAAACTATCAAAGAAGAAATAACTCGAATGATTTGAGGATACAAATTGTATGTAATAATGATCAATATTCAAAAAAACAAATCAGCTTCACGATGTATCCCACATACAGCAGGGTAGTCAGAGGAAACCTAGCCTCACACTTCATTCCCCACTTTCCGCCTCGTCCACTGTCACCAACCTCTTCATACATGCCCTCCGGGGGATCCTTATGTTTTTTACGTGACCTTCCTCCATTATCTTTGATATTGTGTTTTCGAAAGTCAACCAAGGTAAACCCTACCTCTCTTACCGCTCACTTTTCCATCAGATTTTTTTTGCCATTCTTTCATCACTCATTCGTTCGACGTGCCCAAACCAGCTAAGCACATTCTTCTTTATTCTCACTGTGACATCCTCGCATCCATTAAAATATTTTAATTTTCCACTTGCAAATACAACATAATTAATCTACCTAAATATATATATACATATATCTGTATATAATAATATTTTATCGTGCAAACTTGTTCTCTTCCATTCTGTGCACCTGTCGCTGAAGGGAATTAGCGGCTGAGATTACTTCAGATAATATTGCTGTCGTAACGAGAGTTGATACACATCCTGCCGAAATGAAGACGTGCTTCGTAATGAGCTTCCATGATTCAAATACTTTATTAGTTTCAATGAATATTCAGCAGAATAGGCTAAGGGAGCATAGTGTTAAGACACTCCCCTTGAGTTTCCCCGTGGAGTTCCCTGTAGAGATATATTATATGATAAACGTAGTTATTTTTGACTAACTTTTTTATTTATGATGCGATTTAAATGTGAAACAAACATTTAATGTTATGAGAAAATTTTACTAAAAACAATAGTGAAAACTATACTTAAAAAGGTTAAGCCGATTCTGAGTTTAGCGTTCAAACGCACAGACAAATAGGGCATTGATAAATGTCCAAAATTCTAGATTTTCTTATATATCTTCCATTACTTCCGATGCTTACTGGATTTTCTTATATATCTTCCATTATTTCCAACAGTAACCAATACGTGTTCCTGTAAGTAGGTACATCGTAGTTCCTAAATGCTTAAGAGTTCATTTTTCTGCACTCACCGTCCCCATTAAAATAAATTGTAATGAAACTCGGCTCCTAAGGGCGACTTTTATTTCATTTATGTTTCCAGCTCAAGGAAAGAGGTTAATTCCACGAATGTAATGTAAGTTAAAATAATAGAATTCCGTTTTAAAATGGATAAAACTAATTTTGTAGAGTAAATATAGAAAATAATAATTTTGTTTTTAGTACATACAACAAATGATTAAACATTATGTTCCTAATAGATACCGAGGGTAGGATTTGATTTCCACTAGGGCATCGATTATAATTGTGTTAATTTCTTAGCTCTCGTAATTGTCATAGCGTCTCCTGGCGTAGAGATCCGCCACTCAACAAGCACTACGAGTATATTACATTTAGGGGGAAATCTTCAAACGGAATGTCTCGAAACTAGGTTCTCTCTGCCTATGTGAAATTAAAAATATATCACGTGATATTTTTTTCCGTACATACTTAAGACATTGCAGGTTAAACGGATAAAATCGCAATAAAAGATCACAAAAAGAAATATTATAGCAATTGTTCTAAAATGTTCAATTTAAAGACTCTGTCTGTTGAAAAGTAAAACGGAACGCTTTTATAATATATATTTAATTTTATAAATTATATACTTGAGTTCTTCATTTTGTTTTTCTTCAACAAAACTATTTTATATTGTTTATTTAATAACCCTACTCCTTTGCTTTTTGTTAGACTGAATACAACTAATTGCTTATACTGAAAACTTTATTATATTTCATAAAAATACGAGATTTTCTTCTAAATAGTTCACAGTTAAGAATATACAATATTGGAAATTTTATTTAATTTTATTTTTCTCTTTTTATTACTTTAATAGGGAAGTACAGTCTGCGAGGCGTAAGTTGAGCTTTGCATTTGTGTGCGTGTACACAGATAGTGTAGGTATGACGACTACACACATGCATTGTATTTACCTAAAATTTGTGTTTAGAGTGTCCACAGAGAATTTTATTTATAACTAATAATAGATGCATTATTTACTATTACATAATTCTCTGTATATCTAGTTGTATTTTCGACAATTTGAAATTATTAATATTTGCTGAATATAGTAAATGTATCAATAATAGTAATAATATGTAAATTATTATTTAATCAACCAAATTTCATGCACATTCGCCCTCGGACAGGCTGCAATATAATATCATGAACACACGAAGTAAATCCCGTAGAAATTAGATACAAAAGCAATGTACACTCTGAATATTTCATGTAAAATATCAAAACCTTAAAATGTTATTTTTTAATATTAAAATTATTTTGTGCATATATTTTTTTTTACTTCACGTTGAATTTGTTTCAAGTTTTCTCCCCCTCTCTAAAACTTAATTTTTTTATAGCAAATGTATCATTTATTGATGAAAAATTAAAAAGAGAATCACATAAAAAAAAAGCTTAGCTGTACTAAGGGTCACAAGTAGCATCTAGATGGTCATATTTGAACACATTACTGCTCTACCGCGACTACCAAGACTACACATGCCAGCGAATAATTTTTAAGTGACATTAAAAGTTAAATGACGTCTCTGAGTGCCTTCATTCACTCTAAATACATTTTACCCACATAAACAATTTCCATATAGTAAAATAAACATCGATCCATTTAATCGTTATAGTATGATTCAGCACGAATGCTAATGCATTTTCTTTTTATGGAAACACCACTAGTGTATCGCGTTACGTCAAATGTAACCGACGCGGATGACGGCGCCATCCATCAACCAGATATATCCCTCGGCCCCCTCGAACGAATCACTCATCGAACGATATCTCTTTATCGTTGTTTTGCATACATTAAGATGTGAATGGTAATATTTGTATTGGCATATAGTATGCTACTAGCATATGAATATACTACTAATATTATATGAACTAATAAAATGGATAAATTAATGACCTTATTACTTTTACATATTATGTACTAGCGGCCCGCTCGCGGTTTCACCCGCGTGAACTATGTTATTATTAATTTCTGTCTCCATGACTACGTCCTAGTGACGTCTATGCAAAATTTGTGACTTCTAGCATTTGTTGTAACGAAGTTTCATACAAACTTTCGATCCCAAAAACAACCCCTTAGGAGTCGAATATTGCAAATTCCCGTCTTAGCGAGCACCTACGTCCTATAAGTAACTCCTATGCAAAATTTCAGATTCCTAGCACATGTAGTTTCTGAGATTTCGTGATGAGTGAGTGACCTTCCGATTTTATATATATAGATATAGATAGATGAAAAGTTATTAAAATATATATATTATTATTATTATATATATATACATATATTTAAAGTTTTTTCCCCGTTATCCATTTTCTTTCTTCTTTCGTATGGGCAGAGACATCAGGCTTATATATGTTATATTGGTTGTCATAAAATTTCAACAACTACCTCTAAATTTTCAACAAATCGAACGCCGAGAATTTAATAATAAAAAAAATAAAGTGTTGGATTTTTTCATTTATTAATTGATAGGTAGATGGGGGTGAAGCAATATAAACAGGAAATACTAAAGTCACGCATTTGCTCGATTTGGCTCGATACCGAGGGAAATTAATTATTATTTATTTCTTCATTCTTGTGCCAAGGCAAAAGCACGGCGTTAGGTTCCACCTCTCACGTTAGGTTCCACCTGTCATTAACAGAATCGTTAAAAAAACACGTTCCATAAGACCAAGTCGACAATAATCCGTCGTTTGACGAGCACTGTTTACGGCTACGAGATGGAGTATCACCGAGCGCCAAATAAATAGCTGACGATACTACATTTATAGCTGATAATATATTTTAATGGACACCAGGAATGAACCTTGCCGTGATGCCGGGATTTCATTTGACACCGCTTTATTTACTTTTTAATGTATACTAGGCTTTTATCCTGTATATTTGTATTTACGGAATACGGATGCTATGGAAGTGATGGAGTTGAACTGTTGAGTTTCTTGCCGGCTCTTCTCAGCAGAACTGCCTTCCGAACCGGTGGTAGCTTTTTGTTCATATGTTCATTCGACGATTCAAAAGTGCTTATAATAATTGCCTATTTAAATAAAGAATATTTTAAATTTGAATTTGAAGATTGCGAATCGGTTGGTTTCTTACTTCAGTAGTAAGGTTTTTTTGTTTTTATATCAGCCTCGTATTTTTGTTGTGTTTAATGGAGGACTTGATTCATTTTTTTATTTTTTTATTATGGCTTTGTTAGAGTAAAGTGATCAAACCAATGTTTGTTATTAAAATCAAGTCAATTGATTGTTATTAAAATCAAGTCAAATCACGCTTCACGCTGTATCCCGCACACAGCAGGATAGACAGAGGGAACCTAGTGTTAACATTCCATTTCCCACTTTCTACCGAATTCTGGAGGCATTGCGTGATGAGTGGCAGAACTCAACGCCGCGCTTGGCCTCGACACCAGAGCGAAGAAATGGAAACCTAAATGTAAATAAATATTTCACTTTCTCGAGTGGGGATTGAACCCACAACCGTCGCGTTACAGTCACACCCTTGTGCCGCTGCGCCACGACGGTCTCGAATATTTTTTTATAATAAACAAGTAAATAACAATAGTGTAGTTTGTCCATATATGGTTATTTTGTGCTACGTAACGACTTCCCACCGCCATATTTCACTTAAGTGTGAAACATTTTTTATCGAATTATTATACAATATTCGCAGATAAACTAATTATAATATTACAAAAGAAATAAACGAAAATTATATGCGTCACTCCATCGAATACATAAAAATGTGGACCACAATTAGATTTTTGTGCAAGTTTAAAGTTTTCCGAGCTGTGTAATCCGAAAAGTTTGACCGATGAATAAAAGATAAGTTCTATCTCCATCGCCGCGACCGACCGCGGCTGCTCGTATTCATAATAAATGTGACATTTTAATTTCTTAAGAGAAAACTTTTTCATTACATTACGACAGGAGATCTTTACATATTTTATTATTAATTTTGGTGAAATTTGAAAATTTAAACTATTGGATAGGTCTTGTGATTGACGCCATACTGTCTATATTTTTCTAATTAAAAAAAAGATAACTGAGGCCTATAGCCTGTAAGCAGGAGAAACTTAGTGTTCAGACCATAAGTTCTCCATTTTCCGCCGAATTCTGGAGGCATTACGTGTTGAATGGTTTAACTTAACGACGCTTCGCCTCGAGACAGAGCGAAGATATGAAAATGTTAAATATTTCAATTCCATGAGTGGAAATCGAACCTATAACCTGGCCACGACTGGCTTAAAGTATACAATTAATCTAATTCATTATATATAGTAGTAGTATATAATTTAAGCTTAATTATAAGGTATCTACTGAAACATGGTATTGCAAGCGAAAACGGATATCACAAAGCACTGAGATAACTTCGATCCCTCTAACACAAAGGATTACCGACGTAATTTGGTGTTTGTTTACAGCCACCCCTGATAGCACAGTAGGAACGATGATAATGTATGAACATTGTAAAGGATTTATTTTACTGTAATAAATCAAATTTTACGCTATATTCCGCACACAGCAGGGTAGACAGAGAGAACCTAGTGTTACGACACTCCGTTCCCTATTTTCCGCAGAATTTTCGAGGCTTAGCGTGTTGAGTGGGTGCTTTTCTAAACATAAAATTAAATCTTAGCTTAGGTTATCGCCGTCCACTAGTAAACGTAGCTCCCTCATCGAGCACCAACCATACTGGTCCCGGCAGGTTGCATCGAACCAAAAAGAAACTCATATTTTTTTTTTATAATATGTAGAGGTCACGAGGTCGTAACATAAGGGTGTAAACTTGAGACTGTAGATGCGAGTTGGGTATGAGTTCAATTACTACTGGAAGAAATTAAATATATACTTACGAGTACTATATTAATTTCCTCACTCTGGGAACGAGGCAAAACAGGTCTTTGAGTTCCGATACTCAACAGGCAATACCTCCAGAACTCGACGAAAAGTGGTGAACAGAAGTGTCTTAATGAGAACGAAGTGTTCCTACGCTCAGGGTTCCCAACTTCCCTCTACCTTTCGTGCAGAAACTAATAAAATTTAAAAAATCTACGCAAATTAGCTGTCTTAATAATTAACGATTATAAATCATATTATAAATTCCTAACCAAAAATCATGATAACAACACAAATTACGATAAAACAAACAAAACAATAGCATAGAATTCTTAAGATGACTGATAGCCGAGTGGGAGTGGGAGTGGGAGTGGGGGGTAGAGGTAACGGAAGCCTCGAGACGCCATTATCTGCACTTAATGCCTTTTGTTAACACTATTCACGAGCGAACAATTAATATCGTGACGAGCTCGTGCTGATGGCAACCGCGAGGTCATAGTTCCATTATATTAATTTATTGATAGGGTTAAAAGTTTTAAGCCAGATTTGCTTTTGTATATGGCTAATTAATTGCCGTTATTAGTTTAATTGAAATTATATTTTAATTGTGTGATATAATAGCACGTGTTCATTATCGAGCTGGTTGGGTTAATTTAAAAAATAATTGTGGAATGTTGTGGACGTGTTCCAAACACATTAATGATGTTTATTTTAGAATTATTTAAATTTAGGAAGTGTTTAAGAAAATAAATCAGCTTCACGCTGTATCCCGCACATAGCAGGGTAGGTATAGGGAACCTCGTGTTAAGACATTCCGTTCGAGGCCAGTCGTGAGCCTAGATAATAGAGAGAGCACACTCACTGACTTTCCGCCATATTCTGAAGGCATTGCGTCTTAACCAGAGCATAGAAATAGAAATTTTAATAAATAATAATTAACTTCCTTGAATGGGAATCGAACCAACAACCACTCGGGCTTACAGTCACACGCTTGTACCCCAAAATCAAAACGAGTATATTAAAATAATAAACAACATAACATCAAGAGTTTGATGGCCATTTGAATAGCATTCAATAATCATAGGTACTCTTGCAAATTGCATATAGAACCGGTGATTGCAAACACCGAGCTGAACGCTGTCGATATTTACGACAAACAAATGCGTATATAATCAATAAAATTATTGGAATATCATTTGATATTCTGTACCAGGCGTAACAAGATGACGTGGACCATCCATATATAAATGATATGAAATATTCATTATGTCGATCTGAACTTTTGTTTAGATTGTTCTCTCTTTATTGTTATAATCTTCAGAATCTTTATTATTTTAATAGTATCTATATATATAATAAAATTGATAAAATCTGTTGTTAAGGTTTTTAGCAATGTAATATTTTTTGTTTGTTTATCTGTTCGTTTGTTCACGCTTATATCAGAATCGGCTTAAACGATTTAAGTGCTGTTTTCACTTTTGTATTTAAACTTTTCTTATTATTAAATGTTATATTTCATAAACATATCTTTGTAAATATAGAATCTATCATAAATATAATTATTTCCATATCTACTTCATTTACTGTGTAAAATTATAAATGCACCTATGACACACATGCGTCCAATTTCCTGATGTTAAAGCTGAATTGGTACTAACTTTTGTATTATTTTCTTTTTATCATATTTCATTAAATAACTGTAACTTATTTGTTTATTCATAGGATTTTGTACCTTGAAAAGAAAAAACGGACGGACAAAACCCTTATAGAAACACTTTCTGTCTGTCTGTCAACACAATTTATCTCAATATCGCGTGAAGATATATGATGAGAGAGAGAGAGAAAGAGAGAGAGTTAGTATAAAATCAATTAATAACTGTTGCTATTAATAATTTTGATCAACTTTTAAACAACCATCACGACCCTAAAAACATCTTAAGACTAAATTAAAAAAATCAATAGTCAAACCTCATTATTTATTAATGTGCCAGTCTATCACACTGGAGTTTCCGCTACACCGGCACCGCTAATACAGAAATACGATTTGAGGGTACCCGTATTGTGGAATGAATTCACGGCGAAATAATTTAAGCTTAGCGCTGTCACAGCTTGCATCCGGTATAACGTAATTTCGCATATGTCAACACGTCAGGCTCGTTTTGTCACCGCCGTTTGGGCCGTTTCGTGTCATGAGCCCGCCACTCTATACATTTGTTAGTCGAGCGCACGTCTTGTGTACTGTTTGACATTAAATATCAATGATTTTATCACCAGGCTGACGGGTATGTTATCCAGTTCCAAAATGTACAATCTTGAGATGCACTACTCAACTAGTAATTTTCTTTAAGTTTTCTGAGTGACATACCTCTAAGCTCTCCTGTAAAATGCGGGTTACGTGAATTAAAAATCGACAAGTTTATTTAGATTTTGTTTCAACATATATCCCGCATGTAGCAGGATAGGTAGAGGGATCCTAGCTTTAAGACACTTGTCGCCGAATTCTAGGAGCAATGCATGTTAAGTATTGAAACTCAATGCTATCCTTGTCTTGACAGAAGCGAAGAATGAATATTAAATATTTCATTCCTCAAGTGGAAACCGAACCGAACCGAAATTTATAATTATCATAAATTATATTAATCTAAAAGAATACTATAATTTTTGTCAAAAACAATACATACCCTTGAAAGTCAAACCGCGTGCCTTAAACTATAACAACTATCGTAAAAACTACGATAGTTGCGGGACATTAAGCTTACCCCATAATATATTTAATGCACATATTTTCATAACACAGTGTCACGTTAGGGTTGTCACGTGACAGTAAACAAACACCAAGTTACTAAGATAATCCTTTGTGTGAGAGTGGTGGTGCCTCACCGCCTTTATAATAACGTCCCTGGGCGTGCCTCATATGTCCTTATCAAGTGGCACGCTATACTGGATACTTGTTAGTTTCGCCTTTTGACCTTAGTGTTTCTCATGGTTGTGTACAAAAAGGATTGCAGCCAAGATCAAATACTAATTGTAACATATTCCAAATATGTAATATCAAATAGAAAAAATAAGTACCTAAATACAACATTAATAATAATATTATTTTCCCTAAAAGTGCATTTATATGCATTTTCGTAACTTTTCTGGAAAAAATACTCACTTAATTGTTTTTTTTATTAACTTAGATGATATTTTTATTAATATGTATTTAGTTCGCTTACACTACAGTCTAACTACATATTTACATACAATAATACAAATATTAGCTGCAATACCCATTCGACTGCGCCGTTTTACATAAATATAGATACGATACAGTGATATTTCTTAAAAGTGTTTCTCGAAAACATTCCAGATAACTGAATTTTGGTCTTCAATCGTAGTTAAATGATAAAATATATAAATGCTGGTAAAATATATGTATATATTGTAAAATTAATTACTGGTCCAAAAAACTCATAAAAATATAGACCTGGTGATAAAATACTTCGTTCCTCACTCTCCATCCAATTTTCGTCACGCCTTCTATGAGAACAAAAAAGGAAAATAATTAAAATATTACATATTCATTACATTAAAATAAAAATAATATATGATTTTTCTATACAAATAGAAAACATGTAGGAACCAGAAAAACATGCAATTATAAGCATATTTGTACATTCAAATCGTCGATCTATTCGTGGGAGACGGGGAACGCTGGTTGATGGATGGCTCTGCTATTGTCAGTATCGGTTACATCGGCGAAACAGGATATACAGTGTTTGGATGGAAGAAAATGCATTCATATTCTAATATATTCGTATAATAATCTGTAAAATGTTTGTTCAATATCCGTTCCTATATTATAAATTCGAAAGTAACTCTGTCTGTCTGTCTGCCTTTTACGCAATCAGGGTCAAACCGCTAATTTAATTGTGATAAAATACTCATAAAGAGATACTTGAGGGTCTCGGGATGAACATAGGATTTCGATCGATTTTTTCGATTTTCGATATATACCAATATATTAAAATACTTATTAATTTGACATGCAATTTATTCCGCTATGTTAATAACAACCGTCGCTATGCGACCGTTGCTAAGCAACGATTTGCAAAATTTGTTGTTAGAAAACGTCACCCAAAATGAACTTGATTAACGCATCTCTCTATTGAAAACTGAAAATAATTTAATAAATATTCGTATAGTTCAAGCGGGCGTAGCCGCGTTCGAGTCCACTAGTTATTTTATAAAAACATATTATGCCGAGGAGAAATTAGAACCTACATTTATCGTATGGCGTACTTGATTCTGATTTATATACCACCTCCAAATATGTGACTGCATCACGCAAACATTAATGATATCTTATTCATTTCATTAGTTCTCAGCGTTTTGTTCAATTACAATTAATTTTAATAATTAATTTTATTTTTTTATTTCAATGACCCAAGTAGTACAAATAGCCTATAGACTTCACAGCATTCAAAAATTAATTCCTGAGTTCCGTATAAGCTATTTAACATTATATTATTATCCTATAGGTATGTAAATAAAATGAAAAGAACTTCTCTGTTTTGTCAAACTTTTTGAAAAATCTACTCTACATATCTACATAGACGGTGGTGCGATTCCATGATATATGTGACAGGTTGTGCTAAAGTTAAATTATTCTAGAAACCTCAGGTGCATATAAAATATATTTACACAGATAACAATACACGGCTAAATAAAATTCTTATTTTGAAGATACTTCCTGCCAAATGTTACTTTTGATTATAGTTTTTGCTGTAAACTACTTGTATTCTCAAATCAAATCAGCTTCACGCTGTATCCCGCACACAGTGTTGGCAGAGGGAACCGAGTGTTAAGACAATCCCTTTTGTCTCGACACCAGAACGAAAATATTTCACTTGCTCGAGTGGGAAAAAACGCCACGCCGGGCTCAAATATTTCAACAATTAAAACAAATATCTAATAATACAAAGTTGATCCTTTCGGCGTTTGACATTCTCAGAATTTTCGCAGGAGTAATCCAAATTCTCTGTTAATTTTCATGTAATTCCATTAATTATTATTGTTCTAAATTGTACTGGAAATCTTATAAATTAAAGTTATTTATAAATTAATTATAATTAAATTGTAACTTATTAAAACGTACATTTATAGACATATCGTTATAGTCTCAGCACATATCGTTGTAATTTTAGAGGCGTTCGCGGGGGGGACAAGTGTGCGACTGTAAAAGGTTCGATTCCCACTCGAGGCAAAAAATATTTAGTTTTTGCTTTCTTCGGAAGCAATATTTCAAGAATTTGGCGGAAAGTGAGGAACGGAGTGTCTTAACACTGGATTCCCTCTGCCTACGGGACTGAAGAAAAAACAAAACTTTGCAAGTTGAAAAATTATAATTGCATATTAATTTTATCAATATTATTTCATTTTTCCTTGTAAAGTTTATAATTTTAAAAAATATTATTATCGACTTAGCAAATATTTTTTGAAAATTTGATATAAGCAGAGGCAGTTAAATGAAAATACAATATTTTGTATTAAAGTGCATAAAGCATGAAGAAAAATTAAATAATTTTCTGGAATCACATAAAATAAATTTATCGCACACGTTCACTGCATTTCGTTTATTTTGCTTTAAAATATGATACAAAAGCTATATAAAGAATGATTTATAGGTAATGTATTTTTCTTAAAAGGTCTTTATGTTAAACATTACAGAAAACAGTACGCCACCAATAGTGGCGTAGGGGCACAAACATGCTTCTGTAATGTGCGACTGGTTGCGGGTTCGATTTCCTCTCGAGGGCGTAAAATATTAAATATTTTCAGTTTGAGTGTCTTAACACTAGGGTCCCTCTGCCTACCAGGTTAGGACCCTCTGCCTATCAGGATAGATAATAGGTAACATCGTGAAGCTGAAAAGAAAAACAAATATTACCTAATGTAACGGTTGGTTTTAAATAAATATATTTTGTCGTTTCTCTATCATTAAATATTATTTCAATACTTTATTAATGATGACGGAACTAGCTTTATATTCAATAGGAAAATCTATTCCATTTAAATATTTTTATTAACTACTAGCGGCCCGCTGGCAGCTTCGCCTGCGTGAACTACGTTATTATTAATTTCTGTCTCCACGAGTACCTACGTCCTATAAGTGACGTCCATGCAAAATTTGAGACTTCTAGCATTTGTAGTAACGAAGTTTCATACAAACTTTCAACCCCAAAAACAACCCCTCAGATGTCGAATATTACAAATTCCCGTCTTAGCGAGCACCTACGTCCTATAAGTAACTCCTATGCAAAATTTCAGATTCCTAGCACATGTAGTTTCTGAGATTTCGTGATGAGTGTTCCTTCGATTTTATATATATAGATTTTAACAGTCGTTAAAAGAATGTGACAAAGTAGTCATTTAACACCTTTCAAGCGAAGACAAAGCCGAAAATATACCAGGTTTTCGTCCCCAACGTTGCGGTGCCCCAATTCTTGTACGATCGTAAACCCCTAAGATTTACTGAACGATCAGAGTTTAACGAGTGCTGTCCGACGTCCCCCACAAAAATTTAGTTTTACTACAATCGCAAGTGCGCCATTAAGCAATTTCCACTGTCGCCTGCAACTATGTTGTAGGTAGGTGCTATTGTATCGATTTTGATAACGTTTTATGTTTAAACTTTCTCTTATATTTTTATAGGTAGACAGACATAAGTGCAATATTTTGTTATGAAATTATTATATTTTTAGTCGTACTTAGTTATAAAATATTATATTGTACTGAGTGATAAATATTTTTTTTTAGGTCCACGATGTATCCACCCATAGCAGGATAGACAGAGGGCACGTAATGTTAAGACACTATATTCTTATTAAAATACTTATCATCTATATATATATAAAAGGACTTGTCCTCACTGACTGAGGTAAGACGCACGCACAGCCGTAACCGCTGGTGGGAGAAACTTGAAATTTGGACAAATGTTTACTTTCGTAATCTGGACATCCACTAAGAAGGGATTTTGTAAAATTTTAACCCTAAAGGGGTGAGATAGGGGTTGAAAGTTTGTATGGAAAAAAAAATTAAATCGGCACTGATTCTTATAAAACTTGAAATTTATTTTTTTAAAAGTATTTAATTGAACATGTGTTTCATGGTTTTCTAGAATTCTTCCCCTAAGGGTGCAAATAAGGGGTTGAAAGTTTGTATGGAAAAATTCTTAAATCGCCACTGATTTTTATAAAATTTGAAATTTAGACTCTTAAAAATATTTCATTGAACACATGTTTCATGGTTTATTAGAATTACCCCTAAATAAGCTAGCGCAGCTGCGCGCGTCCGCTAGTCAAATATAAAAATAGATTTGTTTGGCACTAATAATTATACACTTTAACTTGACCTGACTTTAATAATTGTAAAACCCACTCGTTACTAAAATACAAAAATATTCATAATTTTTCATATTCTATTAGCTTAACCTAGCAATACAAATAACAATAAATTTTACATCTAATAAAAATATAAATAAAATATTTCTCATATCAATAGAAGCCAGACCGATAGGAGTGATCGCGAAGACAATCTATGTAAGCTCTAACAAACCGGCTGCAACAGAGGCTTCTCGTCGATACCAATACGCTTTGTGTCACACCAATTTCAAAAGGATATACGGATGTATCGGGCTCTGGAGAATTTGCCTCGCATCCAGTCGCCGTGCACTGGAAAAATGAGATCTTGTTATATTTTACTGTAGAAATATGTACATTTAAAAGTTTTATATTTGATTAATTCCTTTTTTTTAGCTTCACGCTGCATAGCATAGCAGTGAAAGCAGAGAACATAGTGTTAAGACACTCCGCTCTCCACTTTCCGCCAAACTCCGCTCTGCCTTCGACACCTGATTGAAAAAATTAAAATAATACATTTTCATTTCCTCGAGTGGGAATCGAACCCACAAACGTTGTCGCGCTTTATCGTTGTTATTAATCAAAAATATAATTAATTTATCAGCTTCACACTGTATCCCGCACACAGCAGGGTAGGCAACCTAGTGTTAAGACTGCAAGACACTCCGTCCCCCACTTTCAAAGGAGACGCCCTTGCGCCACTGTGTTCTCTTTTGTTGGTACCTTCCACGGTAGCCATGCAATCATTATAATTATTATTGATAGAAGATTGCATTATATATTTGTACGCCAATGGTACTCGTACTCTCCGTCCTCTGGTCATAAAAATGTAAAGAAAAATACGATTTTTTCACGTTATATTGCCTCGTTTATTGTAATGCATCGGGATATGTCATATGAATGAAACCAATAACGCTTACTGCGAGCGGAGATCGCGATATCAGTTTGTTTTACATTTTGAAACCTTTTAAATTTCGTAGCAAAGATATATTCTTTACTATGAAATTCAAAAGGTTTCGTTTTTTTTTCAGTATAAGTAAACGTTTTTTATTTATTCATAAAGTCGGCTTCGTGCTGTATCACGCAAATAGCAGAGTAGACAGAGGGAACCTAGTGTTAAAACATCCTGTTGTTCATTTTTAATAGGCATTGCGTGTTGAGTGGCGAAACCCAAGCTCAAGGGGCTGATATACAAGAGTATTATCCGACCGGTCCTTTTAAACAACAGCGAACGTTGGCCAGCACTATTTCGGCACACTCGGGAGCTTCACGTCACGGAAATGAAGATGCTGAAGTGGATGTGCAGCATAACGCATTCATAGGAGGCCGTCTTGGGGTCCGTGACGTAGAGGATAAGCTCCAAGAGCGTCGCCTGAGATGGTATGGCCACGTGCAACCTAAGAACTATGGCGGATGGAAGTGCCTTACTATGTCTGTCCCTGGAGTTAGACCTCACAGACACCCAACGAAGCGCTGCCAGGAGGAAGAAGAAGACGAAGAAGTTCGTAAGTGTCATTTTTTTTCAAATCTTGCAACTTATTTTCTGTTCCAACTGAAGTTTTGTACACAAATGTAAGTCAGTGATCTTATCTGGTGATAGAACCAGATTGTGGTGACAATGTAGTACTATCGAGGTTGGGATTATTTGTTTTTTTTTTACCCGTAAGGACCTCTTAGCATACATTCTAACCTCGGCTTTATATTTTTTGTAATTTTAGTAATTACTTGTATTTAATATTTTTACATAAATTTATTTAAACGTATAGACATAATGATACTTTAAAAGGCGCACCAAACGATAGTAAATCTCCACGGCACGATGTGGGCAATTAGCTGTCCTCCCTAATGGCGCCGCTTACAAACAGTCAACATTTTGTTTAATTATGATAACTTACCACATGTGGTAAGTTGTTACCCCCATTTATATGCAAAACAGTTTTATAAACATGTACCTACTATATAGGATAATATAAAAACATATCAGAATTATATTTTTATTTGGTGTTATTCTTCCCATATACCTATCAGGATAGGTAGAGAGAGAGAGAGTGAAGTCATTTTCTCGAGAGGAATCCTGGAGGAGAAATTAGTCTTTTCCCCCTGCGCTATCATGGCCTCTACAAAAAATATTTATTTTACAGTACATATTTATAAATATTTCATAAACATATCGTAAGATATATTAATTTCTTTTATGTTAAAATTTATAAAGAATATTTTTTAAGTAATATTGTCATAAAGAAGATATGAATGATTTTTAAAAAAACGGCTAAAGTACGATCTATGTTTTTAATTTCATCTATAATATTTTTTCAAACTCTTAATAAAAAGAGCATCGTGGCGTAGATATGACGTTCACAGGTTCAATTCCCTCTGTGGGAAATCTTTTCTTCGCTCTGGTAAGAAGACAAAGCATCACGCTGAACTCACCCACTCAACTGCGTGTAGAGCCTAAAATATTGGGTGGAAGTCAGTAAAGCTTATAAAAATGACTAATAATGTCTAAATTTTTGCAATTTAAAACTATTATAAAAACACTTTAAATAATTATTCAAAATAAATAATAATATGGTTAAATATGTACACCTTGTAATTACTGTAAAAACTGTTTACTGGAGCTGGTCACGCCACTTTTAAAAGAATTTGAATGACATTTTCAACATAGCATGCCTCTGTTACTATGCTTTAACATGTAAAAGCTTTTATTAATAAAATAAATATTGTATAATGTTATATAGAAATGCAAATTTTACTAGAAATTATGTTGTAAAAGTACATAGTTTTGATTGAGCTGTATGTTTAAAGCAACTTTTTGTAACTTTTAGTCTTATTTTAATTTAACCTCTAAAAATAGGCTATATTATTACATTTATTTCTGTACACCCTAATAACAGAAATAAATGAAGACAAGGGCAACCCTGGTGCAGGGGCACAAGCATGACTATAAGCGCGCTTAACTGTGAATTCAATTCCCATTTGAAAAAACAAAATATTTAATAATTTAATTTCTTCACGCTGGTGTAGAGACAAAGATCATCTTGGAATTCTCCACTAGTCCACTTAATACACAATTCCTACAGAATTCGACGGAAAGTGGGGAACGGAGTGTCTCAACACTGGGCTTCCTCTGCCTACCCTTCTATAAGGGGGATACAGGGTGAAGCTGAACAAAAACCATATGAATTATCGCTTACACGTCACCTCATATCCCAACAAAGAAACGAATAAAGATATAATAGTAAATTACTTGGAAGGACGTACACCTGCATAATGCTCCCGTCAATCATACAGCTGTGTGGAATTGAATCTCATGAGCGCAAATCACACAAGCCCCCATTACCATATATGTACAACATATCACTTTAGGGTTGCCAGAGGAAAATAAACTCTAAACAACAAAAATATAAAGATTATATTTGGTTAAAATATGTTTCGATTATATGTTAAATATATCGCTTATACCGATAATGTTTCTTTATCTTTTTATATTCACATGAGCTCCTCTTGACTTCCTGAGGTTTTTTTGAATACTCGTTAGCTAATAGCACGGTGTGGCTATATGTAATTTTTGCTTATGTAATTTTTTGTTTATGTAATTTTTGTTTATATAATTTTTCTATATGTGACCCAAATGATATTGCAGGGACCTGCTACGTTATGACTGGTGAATGATTATTTATGGTATTTTTATCTGCAACTATCATTGTAATAGTTCCATGAAATATTGTCTCGCTCTCTCTGTCTACAACAATTTCTCTATTGACCAATCCAAACTCTACTCTATACTATATTTAGGGTTCTGTAACTCAAAATGAAGAAATGAAATCCTTATAGGATCACTTGTTGTCCGTCTGTCCGTCGGTCGAGATAGATGCTGTTTTTGCTACATTTTGTATGAAATTCGCCGTCCGAACCTATTAGGTACTTGTTTTAGGATTCTTTCCGTAAACGTACAATTATTAAATTTGGTAGATGTACAAGTATGAAAGTAAGAAATGACAACGTAAAGTACAAATAAAGAAAAATCTAAAAAGTAAAACTTCATAGATCAATCAAAATCAATCAATCAAATCAGCCTTTTCGGGTCCACTGCTGGACATAGGCCTCTCCCAGGGTGCGCCGAAGCTCCCGATCCTCCGCCTTCCGCATCCAGTCGAAGCCAGCAACCTTCTTCAGGTCGTCGGTCCATCGAGCTGGAGGACGCTACGCTTGCCAATCCGCGGTCTCCACTCAAGGACATCTTCATAGATATTGTAGTTGATTTCAAACAAAATGAGTGCAAAAATCCGCAAAATTAAGCTTGTCAACTTTTAAAATTTGCATTTCTCGTTGACATACAATCCTGAAATTGGTACGAATCTATTTTGAATAGGGCCGCGCTTTATACTCAAACTTATAATTACAATTAGATAAAATATCCGCTATGGCAACATTACAAAATAAAAAAGTAATTATTCTGTCATTATAAATAACCAAATGATATTCAAATTCTAAATAGCCAGAGCCTGTCACAAATGTCCAAACCATGCAGACATATCAATATTAGGCATTACCTGTAATTTCATTGCCTACAACTTGAATTAGAGGTAACATAATCCTTAGTGATGTCTGACAATAATTCAATATGTTCTATTAATACAATACCGAGGCTACAACACAGGAGAATGTTTGTATGAATTACTCAATTAATTTTGATGATTACTGCTTTAATAGAAATCCGAGAATTCACTATATAATACAATAAAAGTAGGATAAGAAATATTTTTTAACTAGTCGAAGCCTAAACTAGATATTTTTATATTGAGTCTTTACTATAAATTCTATTCATAAGGATTATAATAATTTCTTAAGCAATAGTAAATTAAGATTTTCTTGAAATGTTTCTTTTATTGCTCTTATAAATATTGTTTTAATCCTATTTAAGTAATATTAAATTAACAATTATTTTTTTAACTTCACACTGAAGTCATCAACTTCCTCTTCCCCTACCTCTCTTACCGCTCATTTTTCTTTAAGAAACCTTTTTTACCATTATTTCATCACTCATTTGTTCAAATTCAAATCCAACATATTCTTTATTTAAATAGACTGTTATAAGCACTTTTGATTCGTCGAATGAACATATAAGCAAAAAGCTACCACCGGTTCGGAAGGCAGTTCTGCTGAGAAGAGCCGGCAAGAAACTCAACAGTTGCTCTTTTCAAAATCAATGGTACAATCTATTACATTAGCTGGCAGCTATTCTGCATTACATTCAATAAATATTAATTCCATACATGTTTATCCTCTAAATATTCTTGTACGACACGCCCAAACCACCTGAGCTCGTCATTTCTTCATTCTCATCTTGCCTCCTTTTCTACTACCTGCCAATCTATAAAAAACATATAGTACTTATAAAGATTATCTAAACATTATAAGAAAAAAACATTTTGAAAGCTGGTGAAAGCTTCAAGCTCGATTATTAAGAGCACATTTACGGAACAAAATACCACAGCTTGCTGTATTGAATATTCATTATATATACGTACTGGTTCTCGTAAGGCTTTGGGCAATGCAAATGGATATGGAGACCGATACCACGTATGTACATACAAATCTATCAGCAATTTCGTGTATTTTGATTAATTATTATTTATTTTTTTTAGCTGAATTCTGTAAAAGAAGGAGGTTCTCAATTCGACTATATTTTTGTTAAGATATGAATAAATATTGAGATAGCATATATTCATTTTGTAAGAAATAATAGTAGTAAATACATGCAATATGCACCATAAAATCTATATAAGATTAGTATCAAAGTGTTTAGTAATATTCTTAGAAATCAGTTTAAGAAAATTCAGCGGAAATTAAGAAATGTCGTATGGTAATGAGAACGGTGTGTCTCAACACTAGGTTCACTCATTTGTACCTTGCTATATGCGGGATACAAAGTGAACCTAAAGATAAGAAAAACAAATCTACATGTTTACTCGTAGTCAAAACGTGACGTTAAGATCCACCATGAAGTGCATTACACTAGTTCATTAAGTAGAGGGAACTTACCCTCTACCTCCCCACTCTAATATACGAGAAAAAGGTATTTTTTTAAACAATATTTCGAAAAACCTTCGTAAAAACTTAATAAAAACACAGCTACGAATACGACGTAGCAGAATAATCCAAAGTTAATACAAAGTTGCATTGTAAATGTTCCCCCGACTTTCTTATGAAAATGTTTCCCTACTGGCAGTTGACTTTAGCATATATGTAAAATAATTTAAATTTATAAAATATTTACAAAATTTACCATTTTAAATGAAAATATACTTAATTAACAACTTATTTCTTTAAAAGAATTTTACCAATACTATAAAAGGTGTTTTCTTATTGTTATTTTTATGAAACTATTGAAAATTTTGAATAAATAAGTGTTAAAATATTTTTTTATCAGTAACAAAATGCACTTAAGGAAATTTTTAGCTATTAATTAAAATAAATTATCAATCAATCAATTTGTTGCCCGACTGTCCATCTGTCAACACTATTTATTCGGGGATCGCGTGGAGGTATCATGTTAAAATAAGTAACATAAACTCGTACATGTATTTAGATCTACGGTCCTTTGCAACACAGAAAAAATTACGCTTCTAAGTCTAAGTAATTAAGCAATCAAAAGATACGAGCATTTTTCATCAATTTTGCTGCATTTTGTATGCATATAAATATTTTGAGGCCGAGAAACGGACTGGACCTTCTTCGCCGCTTTACCGACACCAGAGTAAAGCGTTGAGAGTTCCGCCACTCAACACGTAATGCCTTTAGAACACGGCGGAGAGTGGTGAGCGGAGTGTCCTAGCACTGTGCTCCCTCTGTCTACCTTACTATATGTTGTATACTATATGTACTATATGTATGGATAAAGCGTGAAGTTGAGAAAAAAAACTAAATATTACACAAATAATATTAATACAAATGTACGATATTACATATTTATATGAATATTCTTTTGTATGTGTAGATTATGGAAAGCACTATTAAGCTATGGCCCTTTATCTTCAGCTCCACTCGTCGCTAACGAGCTGGGCTATATACTTAATGGCTATATGGAGATGGACATTACGGACCAAAATACATATGTAAATGTCACTGATTTACCAGACGAGGCCACTTTATCTGAACCGAACTGTTCCTTCAAGTTG
>HE670254.1:15375-76804 GCA_000313835.2 Heliconius melpomene melpomene | reverse complement strand
GCAGGACGGCCGTGACGGCGCGCTGCTATGTATTAGTTTTAATTATAATTTCGCAATTATTACATTTCGATTTTAATTGATTTATGTAATGGATTATATTAGAAGAATATTTAAAATGGAGCGGGTAACCCCGAATAGGGTAGTAGGTGTAGCCACGAGGAATAGCAGACGTCATTGGTTGACAGCTATGGCGTGAGATGTTCACCAATTAACCTATTGGCTCCTAATCTATTGTAATTTTGCTAATCTTGTGAGATTTATTGTAAAACTGTTATGTAAACGAGTAATAAGACATTGTAGAATATAACTGTGACTTTTATTTAAACATCTCTGTTGCTACAACGCCCACAAATGAATAGTGACAGCCAAGACCGCTTTGAGGCCCCTTTTGATGCTTCTACATATATAATAAAATCTATTATGATCAATTGAATCATCATATTATGCTAAATTAATTATTATTTTAATGTAAAAAAAAAAACTTACAACCTGCATAAATGAATACTATTCCTATAAGGATTTTCATTTTATACACGACACAGCCAATTGGAGTTTAAAACAGAAATGGCTCGTCTTATAGAAGTTAGCCTTGGAATGTGAAAAAAACTATATTATTATAACTTAAGTATATGTGGTTTGCACTGTTACTACTCATATCAAATGTATGAATAAAAATTAACAAATAACTATATACATACAGGGGATACATTACTCACATAGCAAGGAAACATCTTGGAACCTTTGTTGTTAAGAGACTCCGTTCCCATTAGGATACTTGTATCCATAACTTTTCGCCCAATTTTGCCGCCGTATTAAAACTAGGTTCCTCTGCTTACCCTGCTGTGTAAGCGTGAAGCTGATTTATGACGGCAATATTATATAAAAAATAATATTAATAATAATTCAACTGAGTAATTTAAAGTTTTGGAATTTGTAATAACAAGTTTATATTTTCCTCTTATTTTCCTGTTGAAGCGATTTGCATTACTAAAACTATAAGTTTCATCCTATCCTATCCTTTTTTTTTTTAACGTGAGGAAATCCTGTTACGGATACCGGCCGGAGTGGGGACTCGAGCGACTTGGCAGAGGTAGGCCGTCCGAATACCCACTAAAACCTCACGGTGCTCCTCCTCGACCGCCACTGGCCGTGAGACGCGGGGACTAGAATCGTCCACGAATCGCGGCGGCGCACTATGGACAATGGTAGAACAACGGCAGATCAAAATTCATTTTTTCAAAGTCGTCCCTGACGCACTATTTTTTTTAATTAATAGTATAAGAGTGGAACTTTAATGTTATGAATTATTTTTTCGTGAATTACATTTGGAATATATATTTATTCATCGTCAAAAATTGTCATTCGTGAGAATGTCTATTTCAGGTTGTTCACTTTGATACTTTAAACATAATTTCCTTAAAAAAATGTGCAAGTAGGTATAAAGTGCTATATATTTTTGAAGAGCCCATAGTATGTAGATTTTAAAACAATTATTATTTTGTGGATATCGTCACTATATTTTTATAAAAAATATTAACAATAAGTGAAGAGAAAAAAGGTACGTGTTTAAAGTTCATCGAGACTTTTAACAGTTACCGACGTCTCTCGACGCGTTATATTTGATATTGTTTTATAGTCCAGATATTCATAAGCAACATTTATCAAAAATCAGCTGCAGAGACCTGCAGACTGAGAAGTTATCACGAAAACTACGATACAAGTCAGGGGACACGAAAACTCTATCTATTGTAGTTTTTTAATGTTTTACTATTTAATTGTTTAGATTGCGGTGAATTTCCATAAAATTATTCTTATTTATTGATAAAAGGACGTTTTATCTCCATTTTACACGCATTTTGCACAATAACACTCACTACCCTCATTTATGAAATTATATGAAGAGTGAATTAATTTAAAAAAACTATTACAAATTAGTAATAAAATTACTAACAGACGTTTGATTATTAAGTGTTTTCACTAAATTTCAAAATGACGAATACTTTTAGTGTTCCAAGCGTGAATTATTACTCCCATACATTGAAGGTGCAGGGTTTACGTTCAATAGGAGAAGAATTAGCACCTCTTTAAATTATTTGAGGTTCCTGGTTAAGATTTTATTGATTGAAGAATTACTTATAGGTCCCGACTGTTCATCCTAATAAACTATTGGGCTTGTTAATTTCTTTTCAGATTTATGCAGTCGGGGTGTTTGTTTTTTAATAAATATTTTTTTATTTTTCAAATTTTTGTTAGGATTTATTATGGTAATGATAATCATGATATACCTTTTTGAAATTCTCGTGTTGAGCTCTTGAATTTGATACCCATATTGTGGTATTCGAAACCAAATTTTTTTTTTCACTAAGTCCAATGGCGTCCCACAGCCGCCATGATTATTATTTTTTAACGTCACCTATCTAAAAACACTTGGGCTGCTAAAGCGAATATAACGATACCTCAATTATGTAAATCCGTTCAGCGGTTCTGGAGATACAAAATAATAAAGAATATTGCATATATACGTACATACATACATACAAAATACGCGCGAAAAACATAACTCTTCCTTAGCAGTCGGGAATAATAATAAACTAATTTAATAATACATTTTTACTATTATTCCTTTAATTTTTACTATTATTTACTGAAAACTTTTCTTTTCATTATTTTTTTATATATATATTCTCCAATAAAAGTATAATATCTGAACGTCACCTAACGCACTATTTCATGCTTTATGCTGGTGCAAAAATTCAATTGTTTATCTTAACAAATAAAAAAGTTATCGATTTTTGATCTGATACAGACCTCGATTTCCCATAGTGCGGCGGGAGCCTGCTAGGCACGTCGCGGAGTCAAGGGTGTGTGGGCACCCTCGACGGCCTGCTCGGAGTAGCGCGCGGGAGCAACCTGCGCGCGCCTACTCGGGCCAGGTTGGTAGGCGGCCAGCTTCAATAAGCTGACCGCCCTCTGGCACATTAAGGCGGAAGGCGGCGGTCGTGTGCCGCCCTCCGGCGACCCGGTCTCTTACGGCGGATGGCGACTTCGGCAAAAGCCTCCCTCGCCCGTTCCGCCGACTTCTTCTCGAGCACCACTGCCTCGCAGAAGAATGAGACCGCATCCCACGACGTCTCACTACCGGCCATGGCCTTGACCACCGCCGGCAGGGAAAGGTCGTCCCCGATGACGTCGCGCAAAGCGCGACGTTGAGACGCCCAGGCTGTGCACACCTCCAACGTGTGCTAGGCCGTCTCTTCGAGGCAGTCGTCGCAGTGGTGGCAGCGAGCGTCGGGCTCCATGCCCCGTGAGAACCTGTGTGGTGCGGAAGGTTAGGACGCCGTGACGCCGCGCTAACCACTGGCGGAAAACTGGACGAACCGCCTCGATCGTCAACCGGCTGGCAGATGGAGTCGCCAGCCGGGATTCCCACATTCTTACCGCGGTTTCCCGCGCCTCCTCAGTGCGTGCCTGGCTTGCCGGTTCCCCGGACGCTAGGCCCCGACGCCGGCAATAGACCGACGCCAGAGACAGAGCATCCAGATCCCACGGCATGACTCTAGCCAGCACGCACGCCACCTCACCGAAGATGGTCCGGTACCCCCGTATCGTCCGGATGGCCATCACCCTCTGCGCACGTCGCAGCAGAGTGATGTTGTGCCGATCCAGGGCGTCCGCCCATACGGGGGCACCATAATAATAATATAATTTATTCATAAACAAAATTACAAAAAACAATTTATAACGATAATAACCGCATTAGTTACAAACTGTGTGGCAGTTATTAACGCCCGCCTCATTCATAAATTAGTATGATCAAAATGAGTTCAATTACAAAAAAAAAAAACTTTAAAATATAACAAATGATAAAAATTATAATTAAAAAAGAAAAAAATAAATAAAAAGGTATACAATAAGCAAATCATTATTAGAGTGATCGATGTGCATGATGTTTATGTGTGGTGTGTGAGTTTGCGTATGTGGATGTGTGTGTGCGTGTGTGGACGTGTGTGTGCGTGTGCGTGTGCGTACGTATGATTGGGCAAACCTTATCAACTCTTTGTTTCCCGCAATTGTTCGCGGATCGATTGGGGCTGAGGCTATGCCTCCGTAAAATAGAGCGCAGAACGAATAATTGACGGACAGTTAAAACTTTACAAATGTCATATAGTTCGGCAGTTGGAAAACGGGTAGGTTTAGATGTCATAACCTTAAGTATGCATCTCTGTGCTTTTTCTAGAGGGAGTAAGATTGATTTAGATGCACCACCCCATGCCGGTATGCAGTAAGTAAGAATCGATTGGACAAGTGCGAAATAAACCATCTTAGCAATTTCTATGCTAGCTCCAGATCTTAATTGTTTGAATGATGTATATTATTTTGATAGCCATAGAGCGCCATCGATCGGACCACTCCGGTGTACAGCCGACGGCTAGAGGCGCTCGGCCCATCGACGTTGGGCAAAAGGCGCGCCAATGCCGCCGCTGTTTTCAACAGTTTCGGGGCCAAAAATTTAAAATGGCCCCGGAAACTCCACCGACCGTCTAGAACAAGTCCGAGGTACTTCATACTCCTCTTGAAGTCGATTCGGACGCCACCGACGACGATGTGGGCATCTGCCGGTGGGCCCTTTCGAGGAGCATGAAAGTATAACGCCTCGGACATCCTATCCTATCCTATCCTATATCTTATAAAAACAAAGTCGCTTTTCGTGTCTGTCTGGCGTTTCTAACTCTTCTTCTTCTAAACCACCCAACGAATTTTGATGCGGTTTTCACCATTAAGTCGAGTATTTCTCAGGGAAGGTTTATATATAGTTTATTATTTCTTTGTCCTATCCTATATCTTATAAAACAAAGTCGCTTTTCGTGTCTGTCTGGCGTTTTTAACTCTTCTTCTTCTAAACCACCCAACGGATTTTGATGCGGTTTTCACCATTAGGTGGAGTAGTTTTCATAGAAGGTGAATATATAGTTTATTATTTGTACATTCTTATGTAAATTAACATAAATACGATAAATGTGTATAAAGTTGAGACACTTTCGCGCATGCGCTGCTTTAATGCTAAGTACTACATGAAAAAAATGTACTGGAGTATTGTTCCTCTTAATAAGATCTACAAAGAAGTCCGCGACGGCATATTCGTATCTTTTAAGAATAACGTGTAGTGATCATTTTTCTGTCTAAAAATAATAATTTCAATATATTTTTTATTGTGAGGGATATTTTTCCATAATAGTATTAATCCTTATCCTTTAAAATACTTTATTAATTTTCTACGTTAAACGAAGATAAAATTTGCTTTTTACACTATTTCTAAAATGGGAATATTTTTACAGAAAAACGCATTTAATTGTTGACACATCCCGCCGTTGTCACATCAGCTGTATGTTACTCAAGTTTCACTTATCCCTTACTCTCAGCATATAAATAAGTATATTAGTTACGTTGGCCATTTAATGTAGATCAAAACTGTCTTTTACTGTTTTTAATTTTAATAAGTACTTTAGAAGTTGTTACAATATCAAAAATCCTTGCTGCGAAACGGTTCGCCACTCGCCATTCGTCCCTCCGCCCTCCGCAACGTTTTGCGTCCGCCGCGTCCGCCTACGCATCGGTGGTTCAGTGGTAAAATGCTCGCCTGCCACGCGGGCGGCCCGGTTTCAATTCCCGGCCGATGCATTCTATTTTATTTTCTACACTTTTCATCATGGACAGAATACCCTCTTCAGCCTTAACCACAAGCTTGAAAAAAAAACCCGCCTGCCTCTATAGCAACGAAGATTTAGATGCGTTTGCACGTATAGGATAATTGGAGTTGAATGTATTATTTCAGCGCGATATATTTGGTTTCATATTTTTTGTAGTAGTTATTAGTAGGTAGGTTTTTGTTTATAATTTCTTCCGTTTAAAAATAGTCATTTAACTATCTAAAAATAGTCCTTTAAATATATTTTAATCAGTACTTGAAAAGATTAGTAACACAGATTTAAAATACCTACTAAAAAATCCTTGCTGTGTAAAACAATTGGAAAATCCTTATTGAAACTACGAAAATGCGGGTTGCATTAGGGTTTAATTAATTTTCACATTATCTGCTGTGCTGTGCTTTGCAAACATACATTATATGAATAATCCAGTAGTTAAAGCGGGCGAAGCCGCAAGAGGGTCGCTAGTTGTTTTATAAAGTTGACGTCCTCTGTGGAATATCGCAGATAATTGCAATGAGTAGAGTTTTATCATAATTTATCAAGTTTATCTAACCCATTCTTGGGTTTTTTAAACCTTTTTTATAATTTGGAAAAGAAATAATTTTCGCTCTACGAACTCGCCTAGCTAAAGATAATCCGACATTCCTATAATCTAAGTAACCATCGCCGTCGTCGTAGTCTTCTGTGTGCCTTGCTTGTGCTTCATTTTCCAAAAATTGTTTTCTTCGGTCTACTGCTGCTGCTGCTTGAAGGTGTGGTTCACATTCGTCAACTCTATCAGCTGGTGCACAACCCCTACTGTCTTCATGAAAACCCGTGAAGTTTGGACAAACTAGACGACGTGGCACTCCGTATATACAGATGTAATAAACTTGACAGGAGGTTGGTGATCTGATAAAAGAGATTTTGTTAAAGAGAATGTTATAAAAAAATAATAATTTAAAAAATATTAATTATGCCCTTGATGGCATATATGAAATTTGCCTTTTTCTTTTTCTGTTAGGATATTATTTGAATTATAATTTAAATGTTTTATTCATACCTATAAAATTCATAACTTTCTTTCTTGTCTGGACACTTAAAGCCAGCGTAACCTGCATACAAATAAAATGTAAATATTACTATAACGATATTTTCATTTTACAAACCATCAATAAACGTTTTTCTTTGAGCTTTACGCTGTGTCCCGCATGTAGCAGGATAAGTAGATGGAGCCTAGTATCGAGACATTCCGATCCTCATCGAGACATTTCTGGAGCAATGGCGTGTTGCGCAGCGGAACTTAACTTTGCTTTACCAGATGAATAGAATAAAAATATTAAATATTCCAACAAACAATTTAACGGTTTTTTTTGCTTCACGCACACAGCAGGGTAGGCAGAGGGAACGTGTTTCGTTTCCCACTTTCCACAGAGGTCTGGAGGCATTGTATGCTAAGTGGCGGCTGCGTTTTGCCATGACACCAGAGCGAAGAAATGGCAATATAAATTTAAATAAACGTTATATTATATTGTTATATAAACAAATCTTCGAATGGGGATTGAACCCACAATTAATCGCGTTTGCAGTCACCCTTTGTGCCCCTGCGCCTGGCCTGGCCTGGCCTCTGAACTTAATTTTTATAATCAATTTAACTTTGAAAGATTCACAATTGTAACATACTAAATGGCTCGGGTGTGCACGGGACGTCACAGGAATATTGACATGGTGTTTCACTATCAGCGTTTTCAGGATCGAAGTGTAGTCCCTCTAAGCACTGTAAGCTTGTAGCCTTTCCGTTCTGTAAGATATTTATATAAATTAAATAAATTATGAAATCGAAAAATATATTTTTTTTTTAATTTGGATTTCAAATCCGCACCTCTTGGACAGTTTCCAAGATCAAGAGGCGCGAGTTAAAATCCCCTGTCCTTGCCTTCCCCACTATTTGTCGTATTTTTGAGATATTGCGTGTTGAGTGGCGGAACTCACAGAAATGAAAATATTAAATATTTCATTCCCCCAATTGAGCATCGAAGCCAGAACTTTCGCGTTTACAATCTCACAGGAGCATAACATCTGCACCACGACAGCCATTCAATAATATTACAAATGTATCGAAAACCTCACCTTGCATTCTATATATTCTTCGCAGCTTTCAGGAAGAGAAGACCTTTCAAATTTCTCTGTACATTTGTAACTATTTACATTTTCTTTATTAATATATGATAATTGATAATAATGCTTTCGTGAAAAAATATCATCATATTCATTATCGATAGTAGAGGTCTTAGACGAGTTTCCTTCGTTAGTCGTTGTAGCGTTCTCGCTATTTCTTGTTAAAATATCAGTAATTTCAGTTACATTATCTTTTAAGATCGCCGTTTCAGTGGTGGTACTGGTTATAATTATATTAGTTTTCTCTGTTATTGTCGGCATATCGATAAAAATAATTTTATCCTTGTCAGGTTTTTCGTGATCTTTACTTCGATAAGACCATAGCGTTGGCACATAACCTGAAACAGACCAAAACACAAGCTAATTTTTGTAGTAAGTGAAAATTTTTCAATTTAAATTGATTTTACTAGGTTAAATTTTTATTCTTACTTAGATGTTTTTTTAACATCACTCTGTATAGCATGTTAGGCAGAGGGAGCCTAGTGTTAAGACACCCCGTTCCCTATTTTTCGTACGCATTGCGTGTTGGGCGGAACTCAACGCCGCGCTTCGGCTCGACACCAAAGCGAAGAAATGAAAATTGCTTCAAACACTGTATCAATTAACTTGTATTTTTTATTAAAAATAACAAAAGTGCAATCAAATTGTCTTAGAAATTATAAATTTAAATAGTTTTTATACAGTCATTGTTATTACATCCATACCTACATATGGATATCTTTATGTATGGTATTGGCGTCATCGAAACTCAGTCAAGCCTCAAGACATGTTGGAGTCGGAGTTGGTGTAATAAATAATAATAAAGGGTAATTAATAATAATATGGCCAAGGATACATTTTATGAACCAGTGTGTTTCTTAAACCAATATTGACATATTTGTATGAAAGGTCAAAGGATTTTTTTTCTAAAATGACATCAAAAGCACTTGGGGTGTTTTTTGGGTGTGTTTATGGATGGATGTAAATGTGACATGAATGTAAAAATTAATACATATTAATAATGGTCATATTAATTAAACATCACTATTATTATTTAATATTATATTTATTAAAGCTTGATGTGCATTCTACTTGTTTACTCATATTCTATTGTTAATATTATTCATTTCCATCACATATATATAATAAAATCTATTATGTTCAATTGAATCATCATAATATGCTAAATTAATTATTATTTTAATGTAAAAAATACTTACAACCTGCATAAATGAACGCTATTCCTATAAGGATTTTCATTTTATACACGACACAGCCAATTGGAGTTTAAATCAGAAATGGCTCGCCTTATAGAAGTTAGCCTTGGAAACTTAAAAAAACTGTATTATTATAAATTAAGTATTTGTGGTTTGCATTGCACTGTTACTACTCATATCAATGTATGTATAATAATTAACAAACAACTATATACTTTTCGCCCAATTTTGCCGCCGTCTTAACACTAGATTCCTCTGCTTACCCTGCTGTGTAAGCGTGAAGCTGATTTATGACGGCAATATTATATAAAAAATAATATTAGTAATAATTCAACTGAGTAATTTAAAGTTTTGGAATTTGTAATAACAAGTTTATATTTTCCTGTTATTTTCCTGTTGATTTGCATTGCGATTTGCATTACTAAAACTATAAGTTTCATTTGTAATATTTTGTATAATTTAATATCCTTAAATGTGAGAGAAGAAGTGTATAATCAATGATAAATAGTAATGTTCTGAACAGAATTGATTGAAAGTACTTACTTAGGCTAATATGTAATGAGTCAGTAATCACTTCCTCATTATAATATGTCGTCAGGAAGTTCAAGCTGAGCTTTGCATTTGTAGTAAATCTATTTTTTGTAAATAATTACAAGTTTTTACGTTGTTTTGTCAAGCTCTTTCTTTTTTTACCAATATTGACGAGGTTATAAATATAACATATGAAGTGCACCATTTAACTGCGGCCGCCATTTTGAATTTGCATTTTTTATAATACTGTATTTTACTAGCTAAAATCTTTAATTTGTGAATCTTTAATGACAAGGGTGTTTTCAAAGAATATATAAAATCCACCATTTTATAGCGGCGACCATTTTGGGTTTGTTATATTATAAACTATTATTGTAATGTCACCAGAATTATAGCTATATAGATAATTTATAGCAAGGTGTTAAATTTTTAATTAAAAACCTACAACGAAGTCAAGCTTAATAAAATTGCTTAAGAAAAAAGAAACACTTTTTCTCTGTAACAGTTTAATAAATTCGGTGTAAATTAAACGATTGTGTTGTCATAATGAATGCTGCACACGTAAAGTGTAGATCAACTTCCTTATCTCGGGCCGCTACCTCATCAGCATGCACCGGGCGCGCTGTCTGGAATGTTGCGGTAATTTGGGATTTCGCATCGTGGTTAAAATTTCGAACTTTAATGATGTAATTGTTTTTTTAGTATTTTTTTCTAAGGTAATTAATAGATTGGATTGATAAGGTCTTTCTTTAATTTTACTGTAATTCATCGCTGTCTCTATTTAAAAGATACGATATGATGAGAAAATCTTTTATGCGGATGATTTACTATTGAATTTTGACAAATCTTTTGCCCTTAAGTGTTTGTTTTCCATCAGTTTATAAATAAAAAAGTGATGTCAATATATAAACAATTCTGTGCGACAATATTGCTACAAAATAAGTGCATATTGCATTGGCCGAAAATTCAGCTATCTATGTATGGAGATTGTCTTTAAAATAAAAAAATATATTTAAAAAAAATGGAAAACAAAACTAAAAGAAAAATTTATGGGACTTTCAACACAGCTTTTCTACGTTTGATTGATTATTCAACTAGAGTAAATATATGCAATTTAGTAGAGCTTTATATTTTTATAAAATTATATAACTTTTATTACTCCACTCCTTTAATATTAAAGTTAAAAAACTGTAAAAAAAGTGGTCAATGTAATGTTATATTAAAAATAAAAAAAGAGGTAAATATTTTTAATTCTTTTATTTCCAATCGTAATGTTACCTGTAGACTTTTATGAAATTTACCTACAAGGTAAAATTCTTAGCGACCTTATTTAGTACACATTGATAAATACATTTTAATAAATGATCACATTGAGAGACTTTATAGGTTATTGCACTTATACACTAATAAAAAGGCATATTCGCCTTTAAAGTGAAAACTCACCACATGCGTATACCAAAACCAAACCCCATTTTTATTTAGGCTACGAATAAACTAAGATAATATAATAGAAAGAATAAAATACAGTCATATATTTAAAACTAAAACTATTCTGAAATAGATTCATCTAAAGCGTATGTGTATGTATAAGTAGATCTAACCGCACAAAATGAGGATAACGTTTAAAAATTACATTTTTAGACACACTTTATTATTTTAAATATTATTATCAAAATAAATGACAATAACATTTGACTATAATTAAAATCACCATAGAAGCAATATATTTGAATGAAAGAAAATGGAATAAGGAATATTATTATTTGCTGAACTGAATATTTTGTTAGTCAGTTATTTTAAATAAGTAATAAGTTTATGTTGCAAGACAAAAAAAACAATTTATAGAAGTATAGTGAAGTGACTTCTCTGAACAGCATTTTTTTATTTTTAAATAATCTGTAAAAGACTGACTTACAGATTCACCTTAAATACTGTCATGAAGTATGAACATAAATGTTCTGCTACTACACTTGGAGACATTCAATAAGCGTTAAACTTTATATATACATTGAATCGATATAAATATCAAAATGTATTTATTTGTTTGACACCAAATGACGTCACTAAGTGTGGCTATAAGAATCAGAATTTTCCTAGCATTAAAAACTAAACTAAAATTATTTCCTATACTATTTCGAACGTGGTGAGTTTAATCACTATTATAAAATTATCATCACTAGTACCATAAGGCCCGTCATTTTACAACTAGCATGTAGGCTGTATATAAACTTTGAACATTCATATCAAAGTCACTTAAAATCTATATATATATGTATAATAGGCGCATAAATAACGTTACAACAGTATTATAAATGTTGACTTAAATATGCACTTTTTGGAAATTTCTTGCAAGCAATATGGACTTACGTAGTATACGGTTATTGACTTAATATAGTTAAAAAAAATGCATACCAGGAATATTTCGTACGTTATACGATTAAAATGATCTATGATAAAATTATAGTCACCCTAAGTATCTTACAGAGATTTCGGTTTCTCATCATATATTATATGTATAAGCTAAGTAAAACAAAAACTAGAATAGTCAATAAATCACTGGCTACCGTAAAGAAGCACTTAAATATTAGAGTCAAGTGTGCCTTTACTTGCACCGAGTATATAACTAAAGTTACATACAAACAAAAAATCAAATTATAATTAGTTATATACAACTTAAATTTAACATTATTCGACTTCATTTGTTTTTCAATATAGGCCTCGCGTAGGAAGAACAGTCTAGGAAATTCGGTTTGACCATATTTTTGGAATCGGAATAGCGTATGATTAATACAATACAAAATACAATTTTAGTATAAACGTACAGGCACTGTGTTGCTCGCTTCAAAAGTCAGTGACACGGATTCGAGGATTTCATTGAAATATTGTCTATGTCTACGTTATTTATATACGAATAATAGTGATATGTTTAGTTCCGAGTCGACACAATCGGTAAAGATCTAAAAAATAGAGGCGGACGTGCGCACCCTGTAAAGCAAATGTTGGCAACACTGCTTCCCGTTATCTCAAAAGCGAGTGATGTTACAAAATCGATTGCTTGTTTAATATCGATTAACTTTCACATTAAGTTATATTCGAAATATGTTTTATGTTAATATATTGCAGTTAAATAGTCCTGCTACCTCAATCACAGTGCACACCCATTTCGAGTACCGAATAATATTTTGAGCTGCGGCATAATAATCGATTTTATGTATAGCGATTGTTTGCCAGCTATCGCGTCCCTCTTGGCATTTTTCACGTAATGTTTTATGCCGGGCTTGTGGATGAGGAAAGCGTTGTTTAATATCATGAAGTCGTAGTCCTTCACGCAGAGCACGTAACCCTGTAAAATAGGAAAAGTATCGTTAAATGTTGTATACCTAAAGCGAATGAATATCTAAATATTAAAAAATCAAGTTAAATCAACTTCACGCTGTATCCCGCACATGGCAGAGTAGGAAGAGGGAACCTAGTGTTAAGAAAGGAAAAGAAAAATCGTCGTGGCGGATTTGAAATGAGCACACAGTTTTTGCTGGTGTAAATCTTAGTCAAAATAAGTCAAGGAAAATGTAAAAATTAACTATATAAATGTTGTTACAAGTACTAGTATTATACTAGTTACTTACTAGGTTGGTCTCATTACTTTCTATGTAGCTATATAATATGTGGAACTGAAATTTTTTTTTTTTTAAATGTATTTTATTGAATGCGTCGCTTGGCCTCTTAAAACATAATTAAAATAAAAGAATATAATATGGAAGCTCTAATATTTACAAATTTTCAATAATAGTAAAATCAAATTTACCTGTGTCATTTTATCTTTCTTGCCTTCCCAGCTGAGCCGCTCGTCGTAGTATGGATCTTGATGTGTTCCTATAAATATCGGCTCCCAATGCACAAACTTCCCGCGCCGCTTACCGACGTGGAAGACGTCCATTTCTAAACAAAATAAACATAAACATTAATAAATTAATGACAGTTATATCTAAATAATTATATTGTATAAATTACTTCTTACTTTTTTACTAACAATGAGTACTTAAAGAAATAAACGAACCAGAACAAATAAAAGACGTAATTTCGCTTAGTCTTTAAGACTTTTAAAAATTTAAATACATACTTCGCTTTTGACAATTCTTTATAAAATGACGAATTCTTATAATTTATTTAACGGATGTAATATTCAAGGATATTTCTTGTTTTATGAATTCACGTGGACTAATTATAATTAAAAGCTTTTTTCTCAATTAACTTTCTTAACACACGCATATACTTGTATTATTAAATAATATTATTTTACAAAAAAATCCCAACTTCGAACAGTGATACAAAAAGTTGAAATTGAATTATTCGTCCATTTGTCGCGTGCATGTTTAATGCATATTTTAGACTTATATCGATAAGCTTTGTTAGACTTAGAGCTAAACTTTAAATGGGACCACACGGGAAGCACCAACTATCAAATAAAAAAAGCATAATTAAAATCGATCCACCCAGCCAAAAGTTCTGAGCTAACGAACATTAAGAAACAACCAAACGAATTGAGGAGCCTCCTCCATTTACAGAAGTCGGTTAAAAATTAAATATTTGCCAATACCGCCGTTTATATGGATAAACAATGTATATAAATAACAATTAAATGGTAGAAGTGGAAAACTGGCGATTTTGCAAATTGGCATAAGAATAGAGCCAACCAGCTAGTGTGTCGCGGTCATTGAACCATAATACGCAATTAGAATGCCCCATACGACCACACCATGCTCTTTATGGTATAAATAGCTCACGACCGACACCGCGAGATTAATTGGCAATGCATCGGAATTAAACACGCGTTTACGGATCGACCTTGTTTCAAAATACTGCAGCCTCACTCAGTTTTAGGGTTCCGTACCTAAAAAGGTAAAAACGGAAGCCTCATAGGGTCTGTCCGTTGGACAACATAGTGAATTACAAAACTTATATATATAGTTCATTACATAATATGTCCCGTTCATCTTTTAAGTTGTTCTTCCCGTCGAACCACAAATGAATCCTGAAATTGGAACAGAATCCTCTGTGATCGAATTCGACTCGCACTTGGCCAATTTTTTTAAATTTATATTCGGTAAAGCACGTCAACACATTCACATGCACATTTTCGAGATGACAACACAAAAAAAAACACTTTTTGGGTTGTCACCTAGAAAAAAATGTTAAAAAAATTAAATATCAAACGACTAATTGGCGCATTCGTCTGACGGGCACATGTGACGCTAAAGCTATTAATGTACGATGTTCACCAGAAGGTATACCGTGAGAATACTTTAAGAGTTAACAAATGTAACACGATATTATTGCTTAGACGGGATTCGCGTGATCTTAGGTCGTAAAATGCTTAATTTATCCGTATTATAGCAATTACTTTGTTAAATATTTTATTTATAGATGAACTTTTGATAATATTAGGAATTTTTTTTTATTTACGCCTTTAACATTCATTGTCATTAAATAAGATGAAGTTAAGAAGTGACATAATTTCTCTTTTATCAGCAGCATAATGGCTCCAGAATTTGGCAGAAAATGAGGAGCGGAGTGTCTTAACTCTAGGCTTCCTCTGCCCACCCTGCTAAATGCGGGATACAAAGTGAGGCTGAAAAAATAAAAATAACACTTACGATTAGTCTCTGGTGCGTTCATCCATTGCTGCCCTTGGGGTATGTTGTGGCAGTTGGGACACACGAACTTATGGAACGGTATGGCTGTCTTGTTGGCCAACATCGTTTGTAGCTCCGCTTTTGTCGATGGCACCTGGAAACGAATATTTTACATTACGTTTACATTTTATTTTACATTTACACTACATGCCACTTATAGCAGGGTAGGCAGAGGGAACCCAGTGTTAAGACACTTCCATTCCTCATCGTCCGCCGATTTCTCGGGGCATTGCGTGTTGAACGTCACGCTTTGCCTTACTAAAGCGAGGAAAAGAAAATATAAAAAAAATCCTAATCCTTCCTTCCTGAATCGAACTGAAATGAAAATATTTGGTACCCACCGTGGAAATGAAATATCAATTTAATTTTAACGAGGCAGAGCGTAGTGTTGAGCTCCGCCACTCAACACCTCCAGAATTCGGCGGAAAGTGTGTAAAGAAAGTGTCTTAATGGGAACGAAGTGTTTAACACTAGGTCCTCAGATTCCCTCTGCGTACCACGTACCACGTCCACCATGCTATTTGGGAATACATCGTGAAGCCAATAAAAAAAAGATGCGGTTCGCCTGTGCAAATGTGCGAATATTAATAAAAAACCTGGCATACAAACTACTCACTTGGACTTTGGCACCGACTTCAAATATGCTTATAGGAAACACTCTAGGCTTAGTGGAAGTGCTTAATGGCTTAGCGTTTCTGGCAATCATGTTTAGGAACCTGGGTACTAAATTAGGACTAGGATATAGCTCTATATCGGATGGCAGAATGAAGTGGGTGATAGCAGCTTCTCTGGCGATGTTCCTGGCCACGTTTACTGGGTACAGGAGGCTTTTCGCTTTCATATACGTGGAATTGGCGTTAACGTCGTACGGAGGTTTTGCTGTGCAGTTGTATGGCGTTTGAAGGATTGTGTCTGGATTTGGTATCTGAAATGAAATTTACGATAGTTGTATTATATAAATTTGCTATTTATTTTTGATATATTCTTTATAAATTATAGATAATATTATGTATGAATTTATACTCAATTTTAATCTCTCCATAATCCATACCTATATTATAAATTCGAAAGTAACTCTGTCTGTCTGTCTTTTACGCAATCAGGGCCAAACCGCTAATTTAATTGTGATAAAATACTCATATAGAGATACTGGAGAGTCTCGGGATGAACATAGGATACTTTTTTTGCTCATATTTGTAATATTTTCGATATATATCAATATATTAAAATACTTATTAATGTGACATGCAATTTATTCCGCCATGTTTATAACAACCGCCGTTGCTAAGCAACGATTTGCAAAGTTTGTTGTTAGGAAACGTCACACAAAATGAGCTTGCTTAACGCATTTCTCTATTGAAAAATGAAAATAATTTCATAAATATATTTAATAAATATTCGTATAGTTCAAGCGGGCGTAGCCGCGTGCGGGTCCACTAGTTTTGATATAAGAATGGGGAAACTTACTCAATGCTATATTTTAGTCCGATATAAACATTTTGTTTTAAAAATAAATACTGCTCAAATTTCATTTCCATTTTTACAACCTTGTATCGAATGAGGCCAATATTCAAAGCCCCAAAAAAAGGCACATATTAATTACAAATTTATTATATTAAGAACTTATAATAAAAACTTACCGAGCTGGGTATATGCTTATTGGAGAAGAACACGTGGAATGTCACAAACTGCTTGATGAGCTCGTTGCCCAGACAGTCACGCAAGTATCTGATGCTGTTCACCGTGGGGCCCATATCAGCTCCTGGCGCGTGAATAGCAAGACTTACTGGAGCCATCCACCTGCAAAAAAAAACGTAAGATAAAAATTTATGAAAAAAAAAACAGTTTCACGCTTTTGCATGCAAATTTATATTTAGGTTTAGGCAGTTTAGGTAAATAGAAGATAATAGGTTAGAGTTAAGATAAGAGCTTAGCAGTGGCGGACTAAGGGGGGGGCGGCGGGGGCGGTCCGCCCCGGGCCTCGGGTCCTGGGGGGCCTCCAAATGGTGCAAATTCCCTTGATCAAATCTTAAATAAGTAAGCCTTTGAAAAAACGCGTAGTATCTACTTAAGAGGAAGTTTGAGGTTGGAGGGGGCCTCAAATAAACAAAAAGGTTCAAGGATTAGTGCAGCCTGTACCGGTAGTTTACATTATATTAATTAAAATTACTTTTATCTTTCTAATGTAAATAATTTAGTTTGCATGTGGATTCAGTTTCGTAGTTTTTTACTTCAAGTTCCTAGGGCCTCCAGACCGACGTCATTTTATAAAAGTTTGTGTACTCACTAGCCTGAAAGTGGGGCCCTTTCAGAAGTAGCGCAAAATAAAGGTACATCTCTGCTCTGTCTGGGAGGATGATTGAGCCATCAGATCGGTTTGGGGCTTATAAGGGGTCTTAAAATAATATATGTAAAATTATAGCGTACTTTTTCAAAGTGGTTTTGGAAGTCAAATGGCTGTTGCTCCATTTAAAAAGCTCCATCTGCCTCTAATATGGAAACAAACATTGCTTAAAACGCTAGTATCCAGACAGAAACTCCGCTTTGCAACGTGGAATATTGGCTCTGTAACCGGACGATGCAGAGAACTCGCAGATGTATTTATAAAACTTCGGGTTCACTGTGCTTTCCTCCAGGAAACTTGCTGGAAGGGCAATAAGTCCCGCAATAACGGACAGGTTTGCCAGCTTATATACACCGGATCACCCTCAGGTAAAAACGGTGTGGCTGTAGTTCTTTCTGAAGAGCTTCAGAACTGGCTTCTTGAAGCTGATGGTCTCTGCAATAGCTTGATGCGTATAAGGGTGTTGATTGAAGGCGTAACTACAAACTAAAATAGTGCCTATGCGCCGCAGGCCGGCTGTAGCGTGTCCAAAAAAGAGTCATTCTGAAAGCAGAATGAAGAGGTTCTACTTGCTATACCGTCTACCGAAATGGTTGTTTGTTGTTGGTGAAGACTTGAACGGTCACGTCAGTAAGGCTGCTGAGCTGTATGAACGTGTTTACGGGGGTTTTAGATACGGACTTCGTAATACAGAGGGAGAAAATATTCTGAGAACCTATATTGCATCTGATCTGGCCGTCGCGAATACGTTATTCCAAAAGAACTCTCAGCACCTTATTACGTATAAATTGGGTCCCACTCAACTCAAATTGACTACTTATTGACCAGACTATGTCATATGGGCAGAGTAACTAACTGTAAAGTAATTCCAGGCGAAAGCCTGACAGCCCAACATCGTCTTCGAGAAACGTAAGCCTCGGATTAAGTGGTGGTAGCCGAATGGACCGATGCAGACTGACTTCCTAGCAGAGGTGACGGCTGATATACAAAGAGCATACCTGTTATTTTATACGGTAGAGAATGCTGGCCAGCACTATCTCGGCACATTCAGGAGCTTCACGTCACGGAAATGAAGATGCTATAGATGGTGGATATACGGCGTAACACGGTATGACCGCAATCGTAACACATTCATTCGAGATAGTCATGGAGTCCGTGACGTAGCGGATAAACTCCAAGAGCATCGCCTGACGTTACGGGGATGCAAGTGCCATGGTATCTCAGCCCCTGGAGTGCGACCTATCGAACGCCGAAGGAAGCGCTGGTTGGATGCAGGACATGAGCCAATGGACTCACCACCGAGGCACTTAAGACCGTGCAAAATGGAGTAGGTTGAGTAGGAAGGCAGACCCTGGAAATAGCCGGGATTAATGCCAAGAAGAAATAGAAGAAGTATACGTATTTTGTCCCAATATTAAACAATCTTTAGGAGGTCTGGCAAGAGTAAAGCCAACGCAAAGGGCTTGGTTATAATATTTTTTTTTACATTTTTCTCAAAAACATATTTAAATACGAGCGTCGTTACTTTAACGTAGGTGAGCGTGTACCTTAAATTTGCGCTATCTTTGAAAGGGCCTCATTTTCAAGTTAGTAAGTACGCATACACTCTTACCTACTTATTAGACTATTAATCTTCAAAATTTCAGCTTTAATAAATGACGTAGTTCTGGGGGTCCTGGAATCTCAGTCTATTTTATTTTATACGCGGAACTAATATTACTATAGCGTGTGAACTAGCTCATGATGACAAATTATTATCTATATTGGAACTAAGCTTATGATGGAAGCTTCAGATGACGCTCTGGCTGTAGAACTAAATAATCTGGTAGAATTTTTTAGGTTTATCAGGTTTTACATCTAGAGCAGATGATCTGCCTCCACCTGTACCTATCTATCAATTGGTAGTAATATCAGTGCTCGTACCATTCTTATTTCGGTTTTGATACAAATTCCTCTTTTCTTCCATATGTTATTTAGATGGATCATAGCTTCTTTTATTATCCCAATTTCTCTTTTTATCTCGAGGACACGAGGATCTTTTGCTAAATTGTACTACATGTACTTTTGATATTTAATATTTTATTTTTCTATGTTTATGCAAGTCTAACTCAAACATTAATTACAAGATGTAAACGAAGTAAGCATACACACTAATCTGTACATGAAAAAAAATATGATATATAAAAATTTTTTACATTGGGGGGGGGGGCCTCATTCAACGACACCGCCCCGGGCCTCCGACGGGGTTAGTCCGCCACTGGAGCTTAGTCCAAAATTTGTATATATAAATTATTATTAATAGTATACTAGTGATCGCAGAATTTAACCAAAACGTGTATAATCTATATAGATAGAGACCTAACCTACAAAAAATAATAATTCCGTTTTCTATAATATGAAACGAAAAATATTTAGAGACGATGCCCAGATGATTAATTTTTAATATCCATATCATCAATTATATTTTTACTCGCACACATTGTCAAACTAAATACACATTTTACATATCAAATTTTCAACAGGTTTTTAAAAAGCCATCTTATAAGTCGAAACGTTCCGTTACACCTTTGCAAGACTGGAGCAATTTTAATTATTTTAATTTTAAAATATAAACTCGTTGGTGCGGAATAAACTGTCGTGACTGTAAAGGAATCAATTTTGTTTTAATCAATATAATGTTGTCAGCCCCGGGCGAGTGGGTCGCGTGTCTAAAGACATTTGCGCCTGTTTTAGGTCGCTTCAACATCGTCAACGAACTACGCCTACGAAACTAACTTAACTAACTGATTAGTTAGAACTTAGAACCTAGAAGTGAGCCCCTTACACCTCTGGGGTACAAACGAGTGACTGTAACGCGACGATTGTGAGTTCGATTTCCATTCGAGGGAATAAATTATTATTTATTAACTTTTTTATTTGTTCGCTCTGGTTCCAAGGCAAAACGGTAACGTTGAGTCCCACCACTCGAAAATTCGCCGGTAAATGGGGAACCGAGTGCCTTAACAATAGGTTTCCCTGCTTAACCTGCAATATGAGAAATACAGCGCGAAGCTGATAATGATGATAGAGCTTAGTAGATTCGTAATTGTTTTAAATATTTTTAGCTTCAAATGTGTCCTGGAGATAATTTAATGTCTTGAAAATTCAGTCTTCATTTTTCCCATGAAATCGAGACATTGCCTGTTGAGAGGCGAAATTCAATGACGTATTATGTCTGACTAAGTAAATATTATGTAATGTTACAGAATAATCTGTTCAATCAATACTTGTGGTGAACATAGGCGAGCGATTTACCAACACGAGCTATAACATATGTAGGTATATTATTCTAAATTTAGTTAAATAAAAATAAATTTATCTTAAATGCTGACAAAATCTATAAAATAATAAAAGACATTTACTTTGAAGATCACACTTTTAATAAAGCTATAATATAAAAACTGTTACATTTAAAGGAAACATTCAGACATGACAAGCGTTTAGAGTAATGGCAACGTTAATTTGAGTGTTTATGAACTATAAAAGAACTGCGAAGTCGTCGTCAAGACTCTATTGATGGGGTCAGTTGTAAAGGGGGTGAAGCTGAAGTGTGCATCGTCGCGTTTCCAGGTCACGAACCTCCTGAAGACACGGAACATTGACAGGTTTGTTTTCGTAATTACTATATATAATATGGTAAGGAAAAAACAAACAAATAATAACTCGAGATAATCGATTCAAGTCCAGCATATAAGTTTATGTATTTAGATATAATTTTTCAGCTTTACATGGTATCTCGCACGCTCTCCACTTTCTGTCAAATATTAGAGGCATTGCGTGGTGAGTGGCGAAACTCAACCCCGCGCTTTGAAACAAAGGTCGACACCAGAATGTATAAATTAATAATAACGTATATACTTATTGTGTCACTGTTTATCCTTTCTCCTAGATGGCTAATAGTTAATAATATTTAAATTCCAATCAGTATAAAATATCAATTAATATTAAGTATTACATTTCTCTTCAAATATAACGCGGCCTACACCAAGGATGTTATATAAATAGAATTCAATAGCGTTGTTTGTGAGATGATCCATTTTCCTGTTTTGAAACATTCGCACAAAGATGGCGTTGTTTTGTGTACCTTTACCGATAATGGATGTCTCTTTCTTGGATATTGCTTTACGTCGAGACGCTAATATTATTAACATTGAAAAGAAAGCTATACCTACGTAATTAATTTTAGTATTGTAGTTAAGAATTATACTTATTATTATTTTTCTATCTACGTATTACGAAAATGATATTTAATCTGTGTTCTATTATTACAAAATTAATTCTTTTGTTTAATCTGTATTATATATAAATATATTATAATCTGTGCTCTATGTGTAAAGTTTAATTAAGTCAAAATGAGCTGTTGCCGCCAACCAGCTCAAATTATAGTTAGAAAAAAATATATAAGAAAAATAAAAAAGCAGGTAACATAAACATGGATTAAAAACTGGTAATCTAAACTTAGCAAAGAAGAATCAACAAGATATGAGACGTTTCAAAGCGATTGAACAACGATATCGACAAAGTAAACATTTCGTTAGTCCATAGTCCATACATATTTGCAAAAGTGTCGACAACACTATCCGCGGCAACACAAGCAATTTCACCTCTTCTGCACACTTTCGCAGGTAATTCTAGAAATTACTATTAAATAATGACATGTGATTACCTCGGCAGGGGAAACACATATATAGATAAACGTATATATTTGTTGTTAATGAAAAGGAATTCTCAGAAGCTAATATAAGATTTTATTGGCTTTGTAGGTATGTAGGAAATATAATTTAAATAGAATTCTTTTGTAATTAATGTAAAGTAATAAGTATGTTAGTTGCGGTTGTTTCTTTTTTGATAGTACCTAATTATTATCGAACTATACCTCGATACCTTCACGCGATCTCGAGATAAGTGTTGACAGAAGGACAGATGATAAGTGATCCTGTTCCTTATAATATTATTTTTTTCCTTTTGAGATACGGAACTCTAAAAATAAATGAACGACAAAGATACTTTGAAGCCCTCGTGTTGTATTTTTAATGAATAAATCAACAATTGTTTAAATTCTCAAAACCTGAAAACAACAAACTAAATTTCTAAGTATGCTTTCTTTACCTACTCAGTAAAATTAATTACGCATTATCTTACTATCTGAAATTAAAATGTAAATTGTAGGTCCAAGTGAAAACAACAGGAAACAAAGCAAGTAAAAAAAAAAACAACATAAAATGATTTAATAATAATAATAATATCATGCCATCACTCAACAGGCACGGGACAGCTACCAGCTAGCCTGCAATATAATTACTAGAGTACACAGGTGAGAGGGGGGGGGGGAGTAGGGGGGAGGGTGAGGGCAGACGTCGCTATAGCTATTTAAAGTTGGGGTAGTAGGTGAGTACTCGTATACTGCGTGGGGTAGAGCTGTTAGATCAATAATCCGCACCTTGCTCATTTCTTTCACAATTTGAGGGGTTGGCTAATTAAAATATTTATGAGCGGAAATACTTTTTTTAATGTAGAAAATGTTTTATATTTTAACGATCCTTATCTATTAACCCCTTTAGGTAGGATGGATAGATAAGAGAGCTTAATGCTGTATCCTGCACATAGCAGGATTGGCAGAGCGAACCTGGGAATTTAAGACCCTCCCTTGCCTCCTTTCCGCTTAATTTTGGAGCTCGTTACCAGAGAGAGAAAATATGAAATATTTAATTTCCTCGACTGGGATTGAACCCACTCAACTGTACTGTACTCAAGCGACTGGTAGATATCTGTTCTAGATTTTATGCAATTTATTTTTGTTCAAACAAAAAAGAATAAATACCGTACTTGCTTACAAGGAATAAACGTGCATGTTCCAGATATAGTCTTATTATTGGAAATTCTACGTATTATATCAACACATAACAGAACTGTGATGCAAATGATGTACCTATTATTAATATTAATATATCCAAGCATTAAAGTTAAATTTGCATAATAAAAGTGTTGTTTATCGTGTTGAGAGTGTGTTTATCGCAACTATTACGTGTAATAGCGGTGATATTACGGATCTACCTCATCATGGAAATTGATAGCGTTTTCCATCGACGGTAATGGAATTTTACAAAAAATAAGATTTTTTTTCTATACCGTTACAAACATAATTTTAACTGTAGTATCACATTAAATGTTAATAAAACAGCATTTTATTTATACCTTTATATTTGCGATTATTATTTTCCTAAAAAATATATAAGAAGACACTCGTTGCGTAGGGACACAAGCGTGTGATTGTTTACGCAACAGATTGTGGATTCAACTTCAATCAAGGAAATATTTAATAATTTCAACATGCAATTACTCCAGAATTTCGTGCAAAATGGGGAGCAGAGTGTCTTAACGCTAGGATTTTTACGCAAGATTTCTATCATAAGGCAAATAAATCTGTGTTTGTTTTTCCAAAAGCTCCAGCAGCCCTATCACATAAAATTTCTAATTAACTAATGAAATTAGTCTAAAAGCTCGACAAGCGACCATATTTCATCATAGCAATGTATCTCACGACTGTTTCCTTGCCAAGTACCTAAATCATAATTATTAGAATTTTGATTTAGTAATATTTAGTTAACTTTGTTGCAAATTCACTAAATTAATAAAGTGAACTTATGTTTAGTTTTTTTTATTTTTAGTAATATACAATTAAATTAAAGATGCTTTATTATTATGAAGTATGTAGGTATACTGTTTGGAACTATTTTCATAAGAGGTATAATTCGAAATGTTCTACTATGAAATAATATATGCAAACTTGACCGACTATCGATTTATTCACATCTTTTATTTAAGTACGCCGTCGTGGCGCACGGGCACAACGGTGTGATTGTAACGTGATGGTTGTGGGTTCAATCCTCACTCGAAGGAATGAACTATGATTTATTCATATATGTATTTCTTCGCTCTTTACCCAACACGCAATACCTCTAGAATTCGGCAGAAAATAGGGAACAGAGTGTTTTATCACTATGTTCCCTCCTATCCTACTGTGTGCGGCATACATCGCGGCGCCTAAAAAGAAAAACCTAATAGGTACAAACAATCTTCAAAAAAAAAAGTGTTACACATACAAAAACTTCACTAACACTAACAACTTGTTAACAGACGAACTTTCAAAACAGATCTAAATATAAACGAAAAGTAAACCATTTTTTGGGTTTTTTTAAAGAGGTTAAGAAAATAATCAGTTCACACGACCCCATGGTTAGCACTCGATGCGCTCGTGGGACCCGCTGTGGAGACTGGAGTCAACAAGGCTATGTTTAAGCGTCTGGGCATTGTTTTTTTAAACAAGAATACGTTATACGAGTTCGTTTTACGTACGACTATGTGAGTTACTTGAGGCTTATTTTTTTTTGTTGCCTTCTAAGTAGCATATTGTAAGTTGATCTTAAGACAAATTTTTAAAAGGGAAATCAGCTTCACGCTGCATCCCGCATACAGCAGGATAGTTAAGGAACCTAGTGTTACTACTGTCCCAGTCAACCCAATCCAGATTTTTTTTATATATTATATTATACGTCGAAGCTTAAAGACTAAAGAAGGGCCCCATGTCTGAAATTAAGCTTCAAAGTTATTCACTCAGCGTATGGGAATATATAATTAGACCTTTTTATTCATAAGAGGGGAAGAGCGCAATATGTGTCACAAGCACGTGTTGTCATTCATGCTATTAATTTATAAAAGTTTAATCTTACAACATATAATAAATTAATTTTTATTTTTATTAACAAAAAGAAAAACCGATTTCTAACAACGAACTAAAAAGTGAAAAATAATTTGACAAAGATTTTATAATTTTGAAGTCGGTGCCAAGTAAAACAAACAGGCTTAGTAATTAGATATTGTAGTAAAGGTGTTGTAGCATTAGTTTGACACCGACTTCAAAATTATAAAATACAAACATAAAAAAAAATACAGTCGAATTGATAACATCCTTTTCTTACAGAAGTCGGTTAATAAAATTATAATAAAAGGCTAACATCTGAGGCCAGTCGTGGCACAGGCATTGCTTCTAGAATTCAACGGAAATTGGGGAACGCAAGTATCTTAAATGAAACTGAGTCTACATTTGGTTCCCAGGTTCCCTCTGACTAGATACAAAATATTTGTTTAATTGTAATATAACTAGCATTCGTGTGTTGTAAATTGTAATACCATTGTTATTTTTATGTGGGATGGACGCAATTACGCGGTACGTAAACTCAAATGATGATAAAACTTTACAATTACTTTTATAACGCGAAACAATGTAAGCTTTATGCGGCGCATCGCGTTCAAATATTCCATTTACAACATCGATTTGAAACATTTAAATAAGATTTCTTTTTCAGGTCACGCATGTTTAATCGTAAAAATAAAGTAAAGATAAAAGGTTAATAAAAGACCTTTTTTTTGTCTCATAAAATCATCTCTCATAAAACCTGAACAAAGCGAGAAAAGCGAGATTTTAAGTTTTACAACAATTAAGCAAAAATTATGAAAAAAAAAACAACAAAATAATTAACAACATCGCTAAGATGCAAACTATGTTAGTACTGAAATTAAATAATAAATTAAATCAGCTTCACGCTGTAACCCGCACACAGCAGGGTAGGTAGAGGGAACCTAGTGTTAAGACACTCCGTTCTCCACCGAATTCTGGAGGCATTGCGTGTTGAGTGGCAGAACTCAACGCCGCGCTTTGCTTCAACACAAGAGCGAAGAAATGAAAATATACTCGTAAACGTAAATAAATATTTCACTTTCTCGAGTGGGGATCCAACCCACAACGATCGCGTTACAGTCACACCCTCGAGCCACTGAGCCTAAAAAATAAACCCAAAATTCTACATTATAGCCAAAAAACCTTAGCTCTTCAGCTCAGTTAAGGAAAACAACAATTCAAATAATAAGAAACTCTATTATCACGATATTATTATAGTTTTATTATTATTAACAAGACCATTTATCCATGCATTTAGCACGCAAATCCTTATTATTCAACACGTTGCACCCATAAATCCATTTAACACCGATAGAAGTCCCATTGTCAATGCCATCACGTAATGCAGTGATAGCGACTCCCCGCGGCCGGCGCCTAAGTCGGACGTTCAAATACTTGTCCATATATATATAGATATGTGAAATATATATATTAGATACTAGCGGCATGCCCGCGGCTTCGCCTGCGTGAACTACGTTATTATTAATTTCTGTTTCCATGAGTACCTACGTCCTATAAGTGACGACCATGCAAAATTTGATACTCCTAGAATTTGTAGTAACGAAGTTTCATACAAACTTTCAACCCCAAAAACAACCCGTTGGAAGTCGAATATTGCAAGTTTCCGTCTTAGCGAGCACCTACGTCCTATAAATAACTCCTAGGCAAAATTTGAGGTTTCTAGCACTTGTAGTTTCTGAGATTTTGTGATGAGTGAGTGACCTTTCGATTGTATATACATAGACATATGATCAATACTTTTTCCTTATTTTGTAGCAGTTAGTGCTATATTATTCCGTTTTATGGTTTTTCTTGCTTTTTAATTATGTTGTGGACGTTGTGGCGGAGAGAGAGACTATCGAACTGTAAACCCTCTCTCAATAAGAATAGCTTAATTATTTTCGTTTTCCGATTTTTGTAGTTAAAATGGTCTTGAAAATTGGACGTTGAGTGAGATAGGGCATCTATGTGGAAACGTGCGTAAAGCTGTTTCAGGAAAAACTGTTCTTATAAATATGTAAATAACCTTTTCTCCGAAAGAGGTTCACCCCACAGAGACTCGGGCACTTGACAATCTGTTATTTAAGGTATTAATTAGTTAAATTTTAAATTTAATTATTCCTTTGTGGTTGATTACTTTTATTAAAAAAAACAATATATATATATATATATATATATATATATATTTATAACTGTTATATAGTATGTTTTATGACGTTCTAAATAAACTAAATAATTTCGCAGTGGGCGTAAAATTTTTAATGCAAACTTCAAATATTTGCTCCGTATATTTTTTGTGCGCAGTCCGATAAGATAGGACGTTGTAACCTTTAAACGTTATTGTGTCGTTTTCAGTTAAAAATACTAGTTTAATATAATTTATATTTGTATTTGATTCTCTATTTTAATGAGCAAGAACTTCAAAATATGCCAAAGACACTCATCTTTTGAGCTTCACGTTATATCTCGCATAAAGTAGGGTAGGCAGAGGGAATCTGGGAACCTAATGTTAATTTAAGACTTTTTCAGTTTTATAGTACATCCCGCAAATAGCAGCGTAGGCAAAGGCAACTTAGGTACTTAGTATTAAAACACGCCGGTCTCGTTCTCTGTCCGCTCAATTTTTGAGGTTCGGTGACGGAACTCAACACCGCGCTTTGCCTCATTACCAGAGCGGAGAAATTAAAATATTTAATATATCATTTCCTCAAATGGAGATTGAAGTCACAACTGTCGCATGTAGTCACACGCTGGAGCCTCGGCGCCACCACTAGCTTTTGGTGATTATATTTAACCGATTTCAAAACAGAAAGAGATTATCAATTTGGCTGTATATTTTATTTTATTTATTAAAAATAAACTTAAACGAAATAGAATTCTAATAAATCGATAGTATAAACGGATTAGTTCAGTGAGTTGGCATGAATGATGGATGGGGCTGGACCCTCTAAGCTTTTTCAATGCCTTTGGGAATGCAATTTTGTATACATGAGAATGTGCTGTAAATATTAAACAATGTTCAATATGAGTTGTGTGGCTAGCATTGAATGTAAAATCTAAAATTTTTTGTTGAAAGAAAAACTACAACTGGAACATGATGGTTGTGGATTCCATTCCCGCTCAGGGAACACCACTCAACACGCAATGCCTCCAAACTTCGCGAGAAAATGGACAACGACATGTCTTAACACTGCGTTCCCTCTGCCTATCCCCCGGGATACAGCGTTAAGCGCTAAAAAACCAACTTACAATAAATTTACAAAGAAAAAGTTCATCAAATTTTAATCATAAACTTAAAAAAACACTAAATAAATAAGACAAAAACAGTTATTACATGTGCAAAGAACTTAAAACACCATAAGCTAATTGTTGCCATAAGTCGAAACAAACAAAGAAAGCACTTCCTAGCACCCCGACAACAAAGAGTATCTCCAACTCGAAACATCACAATTAACTTGTGAATTCTCACAAACGATAAATTTAATTTCATGTTCAAGTGCCCGACCCACATACGGATAAGTACGACCGCAGTCGCTATGCAGATTTTTTATTATACACAGCACGGTAGGCAGAGGGAACCTAATGTTAAAACACTCCGTTCTCCACATTCTGCCGCATTCTGAACACATTGCGCAAAACTCAACCAGAGCGAAGGAATGAAAATATAAATTTAAATACATAAATAATTCATGTCCTCAAATGGGGATCGAACTCACAACCAGTCGCGTTCCTCAACGACTGGCCCCAAGACTCGTTACTCGGATAACTGTACAAACATACTGAGATGGTGATTCCGTAATGGGAGCCGCACTTGGCGACTCATCTGGGTTGACCGCAAGGCCTTTCGTTCTCCTTGCACCTGTTTCGATGCTACTACTGCATGTAGTACGTACTGCGAGTTGTGACCGCAATTCGATTATATTTTTCAACCAATTTTCTTCTATATAAATACGTAAGCTAATAAATAAGCACAGATTTATATTTATTGGTAAAAATAAAATTTTGAACGTAACGGGATTTGAACCCGCGCTTCTTGGAAACCGTCCAAACACTCTGACCAAATATGCCATATGACCTCTGACCATATAAGCGGAACTATAAAAATCTCCCTTCAGAGATGCTAGTTACACAAATAAGTTACAATAAGCATTTAAGAATTTCGACGTAAACCGATGAGATGAGAAATCCAAGAGGCGCAGGTTCAAATTCCACTACATTAAAAATTTTATATTTCTTTTCTAAAAATATTTTTTTTCTAAGTGTGGAATATCATTTAAAAAATGTACCAAAAATCTCCGACTTAGTTGAACACCGCGATTGAGACTTTATATTTTTTTTAACATTGTCTTATATATTGGCCTCTAAGATAAATACAATTACGTTATTTTAAAAGCAGTAATTGGTTATTATTAAATGTTATAAATTATAATTCGAAAGAAATTCGTAATAAATAATTCTTGAGATTCTTAATTGATCCAAAATAGCTCGCGACTGACGTAAATATTGCTGATGTTAAAAATAAAACTACACGAAACAAACATGAACAATATGTTAATTTTAAATAAATATAATAATTTTAAATAATATTAAATACGAGAAACTTTAATTGAAATTTCAATAGCATTAAACTATTCTCGGTTAGTAAATGCAAAACTTAAGATCTTTATTAATAATAAAAGGTAGGTAAGTAGGCAGATAAGTGGGTACTTTTATGAATTATATTTTTTTTTATATTAATAATACGCTTCCGGTAAGTATTCAAATGTGGAAGTACTTAAATAGAAACCCATTTCGTAACGACGCAAATGATTTTTTTTGTTACCTTCACGCTGTATCCCTCAAATAGCAGGGTAGAAGGAAGGAACAGATGGAATTTGGGAAATGGGAACCTAGTGTTAAGAAGTGTCTTAACACTAGGTTCCCATTAAAACACTTCAGTTTCCCACATTCCACCGAATTCTGGGGTAACATTTTCCACTTCACATGCAATGCCTCCGGAATTCGTTATTTTGCCATGTTACCAGAGCGGGGAGAAAAAATAATTAAATATTTTATTCCCCCCGAATCGAACCCACAACTGCCCCACGCCACACCTGGCTCCAACGTAAACCAATAAGTACTTCAAAATCTCATCAAACGAGATTGTACCAACTGCGGTAGGCCTGTGGAACCTCCATGCCAGTTTCCCGTTCTAAAATCAGTCAAGATCATTTGCAGGAACCTAATGTTACGTCATTAGTAATCAACTGTGCCGCGCACAGAACGGTCGGCCCAGATCGGGTTCATTAAAATAAAACACACTTCAATTTCGTGCCATCTCGTGGCGTCTCATTACTCAAAGTCAGCATTGCTCACGCGAACTGCTGCTTAGTTTTCGTATTGCGGTTAGTTGAATTCGTCTATTTCTTTTTATCGTATATTAATTTTTGGTTGAGTTTCTTTTTCAATAATTAGAGTATGCTTTTGACTGGCAAGTCATATATTAATTTTAGTTGCGTTTTTGCTCCAACAGAAGAATGATTATCTTTTTGCGAACTGGAGAAACAAAAACAGATGTTTTAAATTATTTTTAGTGCTAGTAACGCAGAGATTGATGTGGTATCTTCTTCTTCTTCTTGGCATTAATCCCGGCTATTGCCAGGGTCTGCCATCCTACTCAACCACTTTGCACCGTCTTTTGCGTCCTCGGTGGTTAGACCATTGGCTCTCATGTCCTGCATCACGACATGCAACCAGCGGCAGCGCTTCCTTGGGCGTATAAGAGGTCTCTTTCCGGGAAGTGATATAGCAAGACATTACATGTAGTATATAAACCTGTAATGATTGACATCTCAAAGGAATGTACCCATCTTTCTTATATAGAGAAATTGATCAATGTGAATTTTATTAGACTGGCGCTGAGACCATTTGGACCTGTAATGCAGTCGTGACTGTACGAAAGCATAATAACATACTTGTTCGTGTAGAATTATTGAATACATTTCTAGCAATCCTTGCTTTGAGAATTCTTACTTGGAAATTATGTTTTCCACAGATTACATTAGGGTCTCATTAAAGAAATAAGGACAGAACTAATTTCAAATATATGTTTGTTTCATTTGTGAGAATGGATGTTTGTTGCACTTTCACGCAAAAACTACTAAACTAATTTGGGTGAAACTTTACAAATGATGTAGATATTTAATAATTTAGCTAAAATATAACAGGCGGGCGAAGCCGCGTCTGGGTTGCTAGTTATAGTCGTATAATTTGAAATAATATCTATATAATATTTAGTGTAGAGACGTTCCTATCTTTCCAAGGTTAATTTAGAGGCAATACTTACCTCCGAGCTATTACGCTGATTGAATTTAACAATTGAAACGTGGACGATCAACCTGGGCACGTGGCGGCCTCATGGCATAAACAAGTTTGATTCTATATCTTTTATATCTATACATTATAGTTTTTATACGCATCAGGAATTGATGAGGTGACGACATTGAAGCATTATTCAAAAGGATCTGCTAATTAAAAAATCCGCATAACTTAGGACTAGGTCCAGTCCAGTTAAGGGCACAAATGTGCGACTATAAAACGATAAAGGCCATGGCTTCGAGTCCCGCTCTAGAAAATGGAATATTTATAATTTATAGCACTGGTAGTGAGGCAAAGCGCGGTGTGTACTTCCGCTACCCCGTACTCTTTGCTCTCAGAGTTCGACGCAAAGTAGGGAACGGAATGTTTAAAGAGTAGGTTCCCAGGTTCCCTCTGCCAACCAAGCTATGTATAGGATGAAGCTTTAAAAAAAATAATTCTTCACCGTTTAATATAACTATGGAACTAAATCAAATTGCATAAGTGGGTAAGTGAAAATCAAAACAACGTGGGCTAGACTAGATGATAATGGCGGTGCAGCGAAAGTTAATGCAATAACTGTACTGGAAGAGCTAGCATTTATATTGTTACATCATTCGCGAGTGCCTTTCGACAGTTTGATTATGAAATGTGTGATCTAAAGCGTGACGACAAACAGAACCCCACTCTTTTAATTAGATAATATAGCAAGCAAGAGTAGAGCCAATGGTCTAACCACCGAGGACGCAAAAGACCGTGCAAAGTGGAATAGGTTGAGTAGGAGAGTAGACCCTGGCAATAGCCGGGATTAATGCCAGGAGGAAGAAGAAGAGATAATATAGTAAGCAATATGAAACCACTCGTGGTGCAGGGACGCAAGTGTGAAACTATAAATGGGACTGGTCGTGGGTTCGATATCCACTCGAGGAAATGGTATATTTAGTTAATACTGTCATTTCATCGCTCTGGTGATGAGGCAAAGCGCGGCATGTGGCGTGAGTTCTGCACGCAGTGCCTCCAGAATTCGACGGAAAACGGAGTGGTTCCCTCTGCCTATCCTTTGCGGGATACAGCGTAAAGCTGATTTTTATTTATAGTATTATAGTATATCTATTGCTTTATCAATGAAGTGTTTAGAATTTACTTTGTATGTTAAATACATATCAAGAACACGAAGTACATGCGTGAGGTATGCCTTAAGAATTGTGGTATTTTACATAATAATATTTCTGGTTGGTAATCGTGACAGGCAGTTGAGAACTTGTACACATCTATTCTTCAAATGTGTATTGAAATTGAATTATATATACATAAAACGGGTATGTATGTATGTATGTCTATTTGTGAGTTCCTATAAGCGTTTGTATTTGCGTGTATTTAATGTAATTTAATCAGCTTCACGCTTTACTATAGCTCCGGCTATAGCCGGAAAGGCAAAGAGAATTCAGTGTCAAACGTCAAGGCACTCTTTTCTTCGATTTCCTCCTACAAGATTTATGTGTTGAGTAGCGGAATTCAACCTCGCAGTTTTTTGTTTTTTTTATTTCGATTTTACTTTATTAATATTTCGATTTTATAATCTAATTTTATATCTGATCTGGCGTTTCATCAAAGCGGATAAATCAAAATAATTCATATACCTGAGTGTGGAATGAACTCATAACTATATCAATGTTACATAAAAAAATTAAAAACATGAGTATAAATAAACGTATCTACATAAATATATACATACATTTCTTATATAAATTAAGGTTACGCCATTTTATTCATAAGGTCTATTACTTAAAGACTTATCAATGTATGGATTAGATACACATTAATTCCGTACAGATAATATTCAAGGGATTCTATGCATAAATTAAGTTTAATATAATAGTTACTGTCATAAGAAGCTATAAAGACTGTCAATGGGAATATGTATAGTACTAAATTATTTTCTTTATTTTCACTTAATTCTTATAACCAGTTTCACGTATCCCGCATGTAGCACGGTAAGCAGAGGGACCCTAGTGTTTAGACACTTCGCTACCCAATTTCCGCGGAATTCTGGAAGTATTACGTGTTGAGTGACGGGACTCAACACCGCGATTTGCCTCGAAACCAGAGGGAACAAAATAAAACAACTTAATTCTTATGCAATATTATTTTTAAACACAAAAACATAATATGAACCAGGAAGTTTACATATACGAGTATAAATGTATATTTTAATCTACCAACGCCAGACAGTCACAACAAGCCAGGCGGTCTATTGATTCTCTGTAATAAATAGCTTAGAGCTCGGCGATGCGGGCATTTTCACTTTTCGTTGATAAATCCAAAGAATCCGACTCAGAAACTGGTTGGGCAACTTTTATTTTATTATAGCCTTTCCTTTGAAAGATGCAATGGACGTTTGATCGCCTATTAATTAGCAGTTTCACATAATAATAGCTTGAGGATGGTTTTAAGAACACTTAAATAATGGTTTTGCTTGACATGCCATACTCTGAGGTATTTTATAATGATGTATTGGATGTACTTAAAGGTGAAGTTTGTTAATAAACATTAATTAGAGTTAAACTAGAGTTATAATATACTTTGGAATCTACTTCTTCTTAACTAACCTTGTGCTCTTGCTCCACGAGGTGGTCGTGAGGCAGGGGCACAAGGGTGGAACTGTAACGCGACGATAGTGGATTCGATCCCCACTCGGAGGAATGAATTAATATTTTCATTTCTTCGCACTGGCACCAAAACAAAAGTGCGGCGTTGAGGTTTGCCACTTAACACGCAATGCTTTGAAAAATTCGGTGGAAAGTGGGGAGCCGATTGCTATATGCGGGATACAGCGTGAAACTGATAATATTTAACTACTAATATATTTTGGTTTCTATCTATATATATAAAATCGAAAGGTTACACACTCATCACGAAATCTCAGGAACTACAAGTGCTAGGAATCTCAAATTTTGCATAGGAGTCATTTATAGGACGTAGGTGCTCGCTAAGACGGGAATTTGCAATATTCGACTTCTAAGGGGTTGTTTTTGGGGTTGAAAGTTTGTATGAAGCTTCGTTACTACAAATGCTAGGAGTCTCAAATTTTGCATGGACGTCACTTACAGGACGTAGGTACTTATGGAGACAGAAATTGATAATAACGTAGTTCACGCACGCGAAGCCGCGGGCGGACCGCTACTATCATATATAATTATCAATACACTCACATGATATTTTTTTATAGAATTCAAATAAATATACCTCAAATTGATTTAAAATAGTAAAATTATCTCACACAATTAATTCCTTTAATTAAAAATAATTATTCGTGTTTATATATTAAAGTTATATTTAAGTTTCACGTGCGATTTCTAATAACATGTGACGTCAAGCATTGCCCTTGGCTAAAATTCTAACACAACATTAGCTAACTGGCTAGCTAGTAGCTACCACTATTAATAGGTACATTCTGCTCATGCGCCATTACTTTGATTACATTTTTCTTTTAACCATAAATTATGTTATATTAATTTATAATTTATAGATAGATTTTTAAGTATGCAGAGGGAACCTGACAACCTAAGACACTTCCGTTCCCCACTCTCCGCCGAATCCTTGAGGCACTGCGTGTTGAGTGGTGGAACTTAACGTTGCGCTTTGCACCAGACCGAGAAAGTGGAAATATGTATTGAATATTTAATTCCGTCATATGGAAATAGAACCCAGAACCAGCGTTTGCAGTCGCACACTAAAAATTTTTTAAAAATATTTTAGAAGATTTTTCATAAAAAAATAACACTAAAACTTAAGCACATATTGCAATGCAATGTCAACTAAAAAATAAAAACGTTTGCATATTTTACTTGTTTAAGGTCGATTACTTGTTTAGACAAAAATATATATAAAAAAAACGAATGTCACATCTTGTTATACGAATTTATCGCCTTATTGTTCTTCACATTAATTAGTTATTAACATTGAGTCACTCCAACACGTGTGCCTTATTACATAAGTGGTGTTGAATATTAAAATGTTCTAAAGTTATATAGCCATAGCCGATGAACTTGTTCGAGCTTTAAGCCGTTTTCATATGTATTTTTATTATCTATGAATGAAAACTATATCTTGAGATCGATCTCAGACTTGAGAGCGGTTTATAAATACGAGCCTAAATAACGTTAAGGTTAAATCACAATTTTGAGAAGTAAAACTCTCTTTTTTATTAAATTAAACTAGATTTTTAGAATTTAAGCTGGAACAAATTTTCCACGTTCAAATTATTCTAGGTACCTTGAATTCGCAATATCCTCAAATATCCAAAATTTCTAGAACAGGCATATGTTACAAAATATTGGCTGATTCATATCAAACTAGTCATGCGTGAATCCGTTGAGCCCAAGCATGCCTAGTGCTGCATTGAAAGGGGAGCATTGTGCGCACGCGCATGACTGTACGTCTCTAGCGTTTCCTTGCCTGACATTTTACTATAATAATAATTTATGAAATATTAAATTGTCTATTATTAAGCAATTTTTTTTAGCTTCACGCTTTATTCCCAGCTAGGATAGGCAGAGGAAGCTTAGTGTTAAGACACTCTGCTCACCATTTTTGCCGCGCTTTGCCTCGACACCAGAGTGAAAAAAATGAAAACTTTTTATATTTTATTTCTTCTACTGGGCATTAAACCCACAACCTGTTTGCGATTACAGTCACTCACTTGTGGGCCTGCGCCTTAAACCACTGAACCTAATTATGACATTTGTTGGCGATGCCATATTTATTTCTTTTCATTATCTATATACACAAAACTAGCGGCCCGCTCGCGGTTACACCCGCGTGAACTATGTTATTATTAATTTCTGTCTCCATGACTACGTCCTAGTGAGGTCTATGCAAAATTTGAGACTTAGCATTTGTAATAACGAAGTTTCATACAAACTTTCGACCCCAAAAACAACCCCTTAGAAGTCGAATATTGCAAATTCCCGTCTTAGCGAGCACCTACGTCCTATAAGTAACTTCTATCACAAAATTTGAGATTTCTAGCACATGTAGTTTCTGAGATTTCGTGATGAGTGAGTGACCTTTCGATTTTGTGTATATAGATAAGCTATATTTCATAACTATGTAACTATGTTTTTTTTAATAAATGAAAAGAAGTATAACAAATACTAGAACTATGAACATATAAAAAAATGAATCTTAGGTCACAAATGAACTTCATTTATACCCTAGTAATTACATCGCATGTCGGGAAGTCGTTAGGGCGTACGAGTACATAGAGCAACGCATAATCGGAACGGATCTCTATTACCACAATTAGATTAGATGGACCCTTTGACAGAATGTTCTATCGAGATATAGATATAGAGACCAAAAGTATGAAAATTAATTTGTTAGTTTATTTCTTTAATAGCAGAAAAGAATTTTAATATATTATATACATTTTCCATTGGTCTATTCCCATAGATAAGTTTTTCTTTTAAAAATAAGAATGTGTACGTATTTTTAAATATTTGGATGTGTGTCACATTCAGACAAAAAGCGCCTGTATCAATATAGATAAAGTTTTCTACAATTGTTTATTATTTGGAATAGCAAACAAGTCATTCTTATCAGCAGATGACATGAGTAAAATCAAAAGTTTTATCAATTTATGTTAAAGCATACATTATGACAGTACTTTATTGGCTAAATTTTAAATATATAACTGATGAAACTTGGAATTCTTAATAATTAAAAATTATATATAAATTGAACTTAAAATTATTAAATGTAAATTTTTAAAGGCACTTTGAGCAAAACAGTTGTTAATTGACAAAATTTAAATTTAACTAGGTCTATTAATAAATAAAGTAAAATACTAAACGACTATTATAAGCTGAGGGCCGACAACTTTTACCTTTGTAACTCGAGCACCAGACTGTTAATTGCTAAACTGTAGGTAACACAAAGGTATTTTTATCAAATGCAATTCACATTTTATTTAAATAATGCAAAATATATTTTACTAGCGATCCCCTTGCGGCTTCGCCCGCTTTTACTACTGGATTATTCATATAATGTATGTTTGCAAAGCACTTAAGATAATGTGAAAATTAATTAAACCCTAATGCAACCCGCATTTTCAATAAGGATTTTTCAATTGTTTTACACAGCAAGGATTTTTTAGTAGGTACCGTAATTTTAAATCTGTGCTACTAATCTTTTCAAGCACTTCTTAAAATATATTTAAATGATTATTTTTAGATAGTTAAATGACTATTTTTAAACGGAAGAAATTATAAACAAAAGCCTACCTACTAATAACTACTACAAAAAATAGATCGCGCTGAAATAATACATTCAACTCCAATTATCCAATACGCGCAAACGCATCTAAATCTTCGTTGCTATAAAGGCAGGCGGGTTTTTTTTGCTTGTCCCTGATGAAAAGCAAGCACTACGTGGCTTATTGGAAAATTAGTGGAAAATTAAATAGAATGCATCGGCCGGGAATCGAACCCGGGCCGCCCGCGTGGCAGGCGAGCATTCTACCACTGAACCACCGATGCATGTAAGGCAGGCGGGCGCGGCGGACGCATAGCGAGTGGCGAGCCGTTTCGCAGCAAGGATTTTTTGATATTGTAACAACTTCTAAAGTACTTATTAAAATGAAAAACAGTAAAAGACAGTTTTGATCTACATTAAATGGCCAACGTAACTAATATACTTATTTATATGCTGAGAGTAAGGGATAAGTGAAACTTGAGTAACATACAGCTGATGTGTCAACGGCGGGAGGTGTCAACAATTAAATGCGTTTTTCTCTAAAACTATTCGCAATTTCGAAATTGTGTACAAAGCAAATTTTATCTTCGTTTAACGTAGAAAATTAATAAAGTATTTTAAAGGATAAGGATAAATACCATTATAGAAAAATATCCCTCACAATTAAAAATATATTGAAATTATTATTTTTAGACAGAAAAATGATCACTACACGTTATCCTTAAAAGATAAAAATATGCTCTCGCGGACTTTTTTGTAGATCTTATTAAGAGGAACAATACTCCAGTACATTTTTTTCATGTAGTACTTACCATTAAAGCAGCGCATGCGCGAAAGTGTCTCAACGGGTAGGACTTTATTTATATTTATCGTATTTATGTTAATTTACATAAGAATGTACAAATAATAAACTATATATAAACCTTCTACGAAAAATACTCGACCTAATGGTGAAAACCGCAACAAAATCCGTTGGGTGGTTTAGAAGAAGAAGAGTTAGAAACAACAGACAGACTCGAAAAGCGACTTTGTTTTATAAGATATAGGATAAATATATGTATATTTTTTTTGTATTTTCAAGTTATGTTAATATATTTAATATAAAAACGTTTGTAGATAAATAGAAACCAATTTTTTAAATTAGAAATATGTTATAAGTAATAAAAAAAATGGATTAAAGTTATAAATTAATAGATTATTCTTTTAAATTCTTTAGAATCCAAATCAAAAGTCGTAAATACGAATATTTTCATTGATCTAACATACGACGTAGGTACTTCGATCATTAATATTAATACACAGATGTTAGGGTGCGGGAAGGTCACCTTTTCAACCCTCACAAGGGCAAATATTTGTTGTTCGAACATGTTGACGCTTGGTGTTGCCCGAATGGACAATTTAAATGGCGAAAACAATTTTGAGGATAATCATTATTCTTATAAAAAATAATAACTTAGTTTTCAACTGATAATGTTAACATTAATTTTACTTTTTATTATTTTTATTAATAAACATAATAATAAATGAAAATTAGCCATACCGACATATTGAAATTGGGCGGAGAGAGGAGAATGAAAAGTCTCAAGGCAGGGTCTCCTATTCCTAGCCTGCTACGCGGAACATAATATATAGTGTTGTAATAAATATTTTTAATAAATATTTTAGCTTGTTAACAAGAAAACCAAGATTTTCATCTTTTACCCTTCTAGGTCTGTTTATCTACTTAATTTATAAGCTATGTAAGCTTGTTACATCTTATCTTTTAAGTAAGTAAGTTTTCCATAAATTAAAAAAGAAGATAAAGAAACCATTATAAGATTTAATTTTAGTTGTCTTTGTGCACCTAGTCATATTTATCATTGTATAGAGTTATTTAATTAAATAATAATGATATTTTAAATTATTATCTTTCTTTGGAAAGATGATAATTTCTCATATTCACTGTCCCTACCCTATTAAATGGTGGATACACTGTGAAACTAAAAAAATATATTTAAATGTTTTCTGTACTTCACAAAAATCTTAAATTTGCTTCAATAATTGCCTTTGCTCAATGTAAGTCCATTCAAAATAAATTCTCACAGTAAATGCTCCAGCATTTAATTATTAAGTACCATTAAGAACCGTTACCTTCCGTTGGCCGTTGATCTTGAAATTAGACTAAAAGATGTTTTAAGCAATCAAGATAATAAATATAATTTTATTTTATTGTAATTAAATATTTTTGTAAAAACCGATTTTTTAATAAGTAAATTTTGGTTTGCTTCTTATATTAATGTATTATCTATGCATACATAAATAAAATTGTAGAATCCGTCCGTGGTTTCTAAATATTTACGCGATACTAAATGATAAACAAACGATTTGAATGTTTTTGTCTGTCTGTTAATTATTTGCCTGGGCTAATCTCTGGAACTGCTGAACTCATTCTGATGGGACTTTCACTGGGAGTTAGAGAAGTTTGTGGAGTAACATATAGGCTACATATTATTCCGGAATTCCCACGGGATCAACACTTACACGGCAAAAACACGTTGACTGAGCGCAAATACTTATCGCCCCAATAGATATGAACCAAACTTTTTATATATTTTTTTATAGTCCAAGCGGGCTAACCAGCGTACGGCCGCTAGTATATTATAAACTGATTGTTTACTAAAATTCGAGATTATATTAATTCCATACACTTTTCATCAATCTTTACCAAATATCTGCTAAAAAGACAGACATCTATTACCTACTATCATTAAAAAAACCATTACAAAAAAAATCAATATCATTTGACAGTTATAAAGAATTAATTCGACCTCTCACCGAGGCCGTAATTGTTAGCGTGCTTGGAATGTCACGGCTGTCATTTAAAATGCTGACGCTACTCGAGCATGTAAATTCGCGCTAGTGTGATAGGTGCTGTCACATTCTCGTCTTCTCTTCTACATGAAGGTATCTTTTTTAATCTTAGTTCCATCTCATACGCACACTGTTACAGACGTGGATATATAGCAATCGTAGCGCAGGAGTATAAGCGTGTGATTGTAAATGCGACAGGTTGTGGTTTCGATTCCCATTCGAGGTAATACACTATTTAATATTTTCATGTCTACGTTCTGGTATCAAGAAATAAGTAATAACTAGTCTAAGGGTTCACTTCTTGGGGGTGGTTGAGATATTTGTTTTTTTTTTTAAGTTAAAGGCATAAGTTTTTTAATTTTTTTTTTCAGTTTAATGCTGTGAGCCACCAGACCAGACCACCACACCAGAGCAAAGAAATGAAAATATTTAATATTTCGGTGAGGTAGGATTAAAAAATATGGCAATATTTTCATAAGAAAAAAAGAAGCGTAGAGTTAGGACACTATTACTACACATGCTTGATTAAAAATAAATAAGATAATATTTGAGAAAGGTTAAATGGGAGCAAATATTTTGTGAATGGTACCTACTGAGAATTAAAACACACTTGAATAGTAATTTAGCAATCGCCTAGATTCCGAAACAACTGTTCTATCGTACTGACGTGCTGAGCTTAGCTAATTTATTAGCTTAGTTATTTTTATTTCAAAAGTTGCCAGATAGAAAAAAGATTATGCTTTTTAGTGTGATAATATAAAAAAAATAGATAATTCGATCTCAAGAATTCTTATAAAAATTCGTCTGGTAATTTCATATTATTACTATTTGTTATTAAAGTAACGAAAACAGCAAAGTTTCTTTTTTTTATTATTTTACACCTTTTGTTACTCTAATAAGCATTACAACGATGAAAGAAACAAAAACTAAATTAGATTGTACTTAACGCACGCCGACCAATATTCAGAAAATTGCTTTGTGAAATAACGACCTTGATTACCGAAAGCCGTAATGGACGTCAATTTTATCCGTCCAAGCAATATTCTCATTATAAGCATATTATTTAATGTTTCCAAACTGGTATCCACACGTAATCCTTCTGATTCATCTAAAAGTAGAAAAAGAGAAGACCAGTAATTGATTATTCTAAATCAGGGTTTCTTAAACTATGGGTCGCGACCCCAAAAGGGGTCGCGTAGCAAAATTCTGGGGTCGCGAGAGATTTTAATGTCAAATATTTATATATACCATTTTATAACATCACTAGAGTTGGCGGATTTTTGTATGTTTCAAAATGAATTCTAAAACGATATATTTTCATATGTATATGTATATTGTTACCTAATAAATAAATCATCAAAAAATATTAATTTATTTTTCTTTTATATTTGTATAGATGGGGTCATGAATGACAAAAGTTTAAGAAGCCCTGTTCTAAATTATACTCTGGAATAATCGCATCAGAGACCAACGTAACTAAAGTCTACACGAAAGTGTTTCCAAAAATTTTAAACAAAATTTAATATAAAATGTGTAAAAATCGTTTAAATTTCAACAATACAAAAGCTAAGAGAAACAAAAAAGAAAACTAAGATAATTCCACCTTTAAGTCTGAAAAAATTACGCTCACATTTTTTAAAATGCCTTAAATTCTATCTAGGTATGTGTTCTTGTTTATTTACAGTTGAAAACCGGTCGTAATAAAAAGAGAAATGTTAATATTAAAATATCAAATTTTTACTTATCATTTTTAGTTTCACCTTCATCATCTCATTACTATTTAGAATTTTTAAGTCGTTGAACTTATAAATGTAATGTATGTAAATCAACAGATAATAAAAAAATAAGTTTTTATAATATAATTAGCGACGCGCTCGAGGCTTCGCCCGCTTGAATTACACAATTATTTACTTTCTTATCTGAATTTCTTACGTACTCTACTAACATTAACATTTTAAGGACGATATCAATACGTTGAAAACTAAAGCCGACTAAACCAGTATTTTTTTTGCTATTTTCTTGAACAAAATACTTTATATTTACATAACTTTTATATTTGTAAACCGATTTGAATAAAATTAATATTAAATATTAAAGGAAGTTCCCCGAAATACAATAAAGAAAACAATATTTAAATTATGATCATCATCAGGTGACCCGAACGCTCGTTTGCTTTGTCCTTTTTCATATAAAAAAAAAATAGTTAAGCCTTTTCTGATATTAACGTGCACAAACGCACAGACAAACAGAAGAGACACTAATAATAAATATTAATGTACAGACAGCGATTAGTTACAATTTTTTTATATGTATATATCTTGCGGTTGTGGAGTATAGAACTGTTAAATAGTCGATTTTTTCTTTTATTAAAATTATATTAAACAGCAAATATTATAGTATTTTAGCTTGTATGGATTTAAGAGTAGAATGGACACACGCATTCTGACCTATACCCCGATGACATTATAATTACATTTTAATTGGTTCATTTCGCACTGTGTCCATTGTATGTTTAATAGCTAAATTGTTAAATTATTGAACTTTTGAATCAAAATTACTCTTATATTTTCAGCGTAAATTATATTTGTTAAATAAATTTAATTGAATTATTCAATTACTGAATGCACATTTAATATTATTTATTATTTACTGAGTTAATCTAATGTAGATATGTATAAAATAATAATGAATTTAACTATTTGAAATTCAAACCAGTAGAACTAAACCAGCATATTTTTAGCTTTATAGTTGCTGTGAAATAATAAACGCATGAAATATTTATACAGCTTGACGAATTCATTTGGTTATTATTTTAATTTAAAAAAAGCTATTTATTTTAGGGAACCTAGTGTTAACTGTTAAGTACCAGAGCGAAGAAATATATCATTAAAATAGTTTCAAATATTAAATATTTCAATTCTTCGAGCGGGAACCAACTGGGAACCAACCAGCCGCATTTATGGGTGACTATACTTCGTCCTCTACAGTAACATTATAATATATATAAAATAATTTACTAAATAAATAGTATTGTTACAGAATTGCTTGCAAAACATTAAGGCTACAAAAGTAAGACGCGTCCAAGCAATCACACGGCGACATCTTGTTCTGAACTTGACGGTCGTAAAATGTACAGTAAGTACATACAGTACGGTTAACGAGTTGTGGCCACTTTGAAGTCAGCTGTAGATGACTCACAGATTTGCATTTAGGATTCCCTTTACTTTTGATTATAATCTTGTCGAGTGAACATTGGACCAAACTTCAGAAAACCTAGCCACCGCCGGCCAATACTTGTTGACCGTAGTGTACGAGGTCAATCCGTTGCAGACAGAACATAATTCACCATAGCTGGATGCCATCTATGTCGGACACTCTGTTCCATATCGCGAATGAATATTGAGAAAGCTATTGCTGTCATTACAACGGAGATAGAAATAATGATATATGTAGGTATATTATAAGACCAGTCGTGGAGCAGGTACACAGGTATGTGACTGCTGGTTATGGGTTCGATCCCCGTTCCAGAAAATGAATTATTTATTTCAATTTATATTTTCTTTTTCTCGCTTTAGTGTCGACGCAAAAAGCCGCGTTGAGTTCCTATTATGTAGTCATATTTATTAGGTGGAAAATGGAGAACGTAATTGTAATGAAGAAGAGACTGAAAGTATGAGAAAGAAGAAGAAATATAGCGCTTGGACAAAGAGAAAAACTCAATTTTATATTTAAATTATTTTAAATATTTCTTTCTTATCTATCTTCTTTTAATTCTTCTTAATTAGTAATTAAAACGTGGAAAAATACAAAACAAACCTAATTTAGACACATAATTACAACGGAAATCGTAAATACATATGTCGTTTATTCTCGTAAAAACGCTGTAAACTACTCAGAGTATGTTAATTACTGACACAAGCAATATCCTGATTTTTAAGGCAGGTTTGTACTTATCTAATACCACCATATATATATATATATATATATTTCTTTTCCAACGACTGGTCTCGACTATAAAATATTATTTAAAAATATAAAATTAATGGAATATAAAATTAATGGTATGGGTATAAGATGAATTTTGAATTTCTCAGAAAATGTTAATAACAACCTATCTTTACATTTAGTAATTATTTCATACACCTCGTTATTAATAAATATAAAATAGACCTATATTAACAACGGCTTTGCAATCATTCAACATTGTTTATTTCAATTGGCATATAAAACTATCATATAACGAAGCATCATCGTTATCGAATAATATGTTTGATCTTGCAAAATAATTGTCCGGTTTTTATGACACCGACTCGTGTATTACTTCAACTGCTTTATATGCATTCCTGTCGATTTTTATGGCATATGTTTATTTAAATTGGACATAAAACTATCTTACGATAGTATTAACAAGCTATCATTTATATAGAATATAATTTTTAAGAAAAAAAATCCGACGTAAACAACTGGAGCCCATAAACAGAAATTAACCTCACTTTCATCAAGCTAGCTTGAATGTAGGCATTTAAGGATTCAAGGATCCAATAAAAAAAGAAGAATAAGAAGAAGATTAAGAAGTTCTGAGACAACAAATATTAAAAGAAATACAATCGAATTGATAACCTCCTTTTACAGAAATCGGTTAAAAATATTTGTCCAGTATTATATATTACTTCTGCTTCATATACGCATTCCTGTTTATTTTTAACGTATGCAATACACGGTAATGATTATTTAGTGCAACTGGTCTCTAGTTACGTGTTACGCAGCGTGTATGCTACACCGGTTGGTTATCTATCAATACATCTACTAGCAGATCTGATACAGATATAATAAAATAAAGAATGGAGAGAATTATATTTTTGAAATTAAAATTGAAAAACAAAAAAAGGATAAAATAATGGATTTATACTAGACATACTAGCGGCTCGCCCGCGGCTTCGCCAGCGTGAACTACTTTATTATTAATTTCTGTCTCCATGAGTACCTACGTCCTATAAGTGGCGTCCATACAAAATTGGACACTCCTAGCATTTGTAGTAACGAAGTTTCATACAAATTTTCAATCCCAAAAACAACCCCTTAGAAGTCGAATATTGCAAATTCCCGTCTTAGCGAGCACCTACGTCCTACAAATAACTCCTATGCAAAATTTCGGATTCCTAGCACTTGTAGTTTCTGAGATTTCGTGATGAGTGAGTGACCTTTGGATTTTATTTATATATATAGATTAACCTATTGCTATTTCTTTTTTTAACGCAAAGATGTCAAATGTTGCCATATAATATCCATATGCACGTGTAATACTTGTTAATTTGCCGTGAAAGTGAAATCGTCAATCAATTTAATAAAATTGGAGGCAGTCTATAAATGTAGATCAGAGAAAGCTAATTAATTGTAAATACTCGTATAGCCAATATGTATGATATCGTCTAATACTTTTTTTAAAATTAATAAAAAAAAAATAGATAATTCCTATGATTAATCTATATATATAAAATCGAAAGGTCACTCACTCATCACGAAATCTCAGAAACTACATGTGCTAGGAATCTCAAATTTTGCATAGGAATTATTTATAGAACGTAGGTACTCGCTAAGTCGGGAATTTGCATTATTCGACTTCTAAGGGGTTGTTTTTGGGGTTGAAAGTTTGTATGAAACTTCGTTACTACAAGTGCTAGGATTCTCAAATTTTGCATGGACGTCACTTATAGGACGTAGGTACTCATGGAGACAAAAATTAATAATAAAGTAGTTCACGCTGGCGAAGCCGCGGGCTGCTCGTTAGTGTAAATATAAACCTAAACTCAGATATGCCAACAGGAAACAAACAGCGAATTTAACTATATACTTGTTACAAGGCCGCAGGAAACCAGTAAATGTGTCGTCAGATGACGGAAAATATAAAGTATATATTGAAGGTAAACAAGTTTTGAGAGAAATGGCCACGTCGTTACGGTACTATACTTATTCCTCATTGAGGTTAAAATGTATTTAACTATGATTTTTCCTAAAATAAATAAGAAAAATGTTGTTCAAAAAATTAAATGAAATGTAACTTTCCAAATAAGATATATAAATTTGAATACAGTTATCTGTAATATCACAGTGCATCCATATTAAAATAAATAACGATTATTAATGAATTAAACCTCTCAATCAATTATTTTTTATGAAAAATATTTAATATTATTCTTACCTTTCCACTAAAGGCTGAACGTTGTCAAGGAATTCGAATCCAGCGTGCGTTGTATAGGTAATGGATTCGTGACATTGTATTATGCCATGGTCAGCGCGAACAAAGTTCTTAAGAACCCAAAAATCACCACGTTGCACAGTTTGAGGCAGCATATCCTTGTCATTGCAGTCCAGCAACGTACGAAGATAGGTAAGGGTCATTGGATGTAGGGCATCCTCATCATCAATTTCTAAGACTGTTCCATTGGATGCTTCAGCTTCAGGCAAAGCACTATTAATCTTTTTATCCGATTCAGGTATCGAGGCAGTGCTCGAGGCAGTTTTGTTAGTGCTTGGCATCGTGGATGGGGTTTTTTGGGATGTAGATTCTTCGACATTGCGCACACTCGATTCTGGTGGCCTCGTGTCCGTGTAATTTCTTATTTCTTCTCTATTAATATATCTGAACTCAGCAGTTCTCTCTGATCCATCAGATGTTATAGGTACCCATTCTACACCGGGCGAGGTATTGCTGGACAAATGCATCGCCGCGTACAAAAGCACGGCGATATTAATCACTATACTCACTCTAAAGACAAAGTTGCGACGGTTGTTCAACATTATTATAACAGTTAATTAGGCACTTGTTATTAGAAAAAAATATTTCGTTTTTTAGAACGTCCTTCGTCGTCCTCTAGGACGCAGTTTTCTATAGGGACCTGTGCGTGTCAGCATCACAATTTATTGTGTCACCAGCAGTCGTTCGGATGTTGGCGCTAAGCCAGCGCCACGTACTGGTCTCGCTCCTGTGAAAGAAATAACACTTTTTAGTATAAACAATTACAGATTACTAACTAAAATCGTACTTCTTTAAAATTTGTCCCTTCTAGTCTCGCTGCTTTATCTCCTACATATTTCAAATACATATTAGAATTGAGGTTATTATAAAAAAACCGACGCATTTTAATTAAATATGAATATTTAATAATGTTAAATTGTACTATCACTTACAAAAAAATAGTATTATCAAAAAATTTTACACCATTTTTTAATAGTAATTAGAAGTACGTATGTAGGTTGATAACGAGCTAATTATTGAACGGTTCGGTTTTAAACAAGCATATGGTTACGTTAATTTCCATTGCAATTATTTGATAAAGGAAATTTATGTATAAAAAAAAATAAACTAAATACAATTAACATAGTAGAAGAGTTTCAAGTTTTTCAGCTTTACGCTGTATCCTGCACTAGTCTATGTCTACCCATTTTTCACCGAATTCTGGAGGATTCTTCACAAGAAAATGTTTAATATTTAATTTTCTCGAGTGGGGATCAAACCCACAACCTATCGCGGTTATAATCACACGACTTGTGCCGCTGCGCCACGAGGGCCTTAAGTTTATTACGCATTAACACTATATTTGCTAATAGTAAACACACTGCTAGTTATTCTAACATGGTGTAAATTAACTCGTAAAAGGCTAACACTTCTTGATATTTAATTACAAGACAACGTTCTGATAACCGATTGTAAACGGACGAACGTGATTGGAGATGAGTAAACTGAGTCATTATTTTCATTGAAGATCAATCGAAATAATGACTCAGTTTAGTCATGACTTGTTGAATTAATATAAAAACAAAATTAATTGCAATATTCCCCGAGAAAAAAATGGAATATCCCAAATGGTTTTTCTTATTATAATGATAAGATAAGATATAAAACACTAAAGCTACGACAAAGTGTATATAATATAAGTTGAAGGTTTTTTATGATGTCGAGATTCGAGACATTAGGAAAAATACTCGCATTTGTAAGAGATTGGGGAATTCCTGTTTTTTGTTCTGATATTATAATTTAAGATGTAAACAATGAAATCTAATTGAGATACCATTATTAATATCTCAGACCCGACCACAATTGCCTTGACACTTTTGATTGCGTAACTTTTTTTTCTAATAATGACAATTGACATATAGGTAATGTAAGGAACTTATAGTAATTATCAGCCAGGATACCTATATAAGTAAATAGATAATTATTTTTTTAATCATAAACAATTATTTTATTTCACTGCGTAGAAGTTTTACCATTTGCGGTAAGAAATCGCTTTATAGAATCAAACGTAGGGATGTAAATAAGTTCTCGATAAAGTCGACGTGGTCTAGTAAAGCATATTTTATCATATTAATCTCGTCTTCGAGTTGTCAATATTTATCTGTGGCAGTGCTCGTTTTCCACGCCCTTTACATGATTTAAATAGATTTTTGCCGTAAAAGGATTAGTCGGACGTTGAACCTCTTTCAGCCTTATTGAAATAATATTCTCGTTTATTTGTCGCTTTCGTATTATTTTATTAAAATATATCGAGAATTTAGAAAAAAATAATAATTAATTATAATAGTATGAATTAATTAGTATTCATAGTTGTTAATTTATGATAAAAAACATATTTAGATTAATATTCATTCTTAATAGTATTAAACATACAATATTTAGAAATTATTTTTCAAGGAACTTTTTTTGCAGTATCATGGCCAAAAAATACAGAATGGAATGTTAAAACTAGCCTACTTACTATACTGAATGCGGAAGAAACGTAAAAATGTTACCGATATATGGATATTTTGTGTTTTAAAACTTACTCCGTTCCCCATTTTCTGCCTAATTCTGTAGGCATTGTTTGTTAAGTGGCAGAACAGAACAAAGCGGGAGACGGAGTGTCTTATCTTAACACTAGGTTCCCTCTGCCTATCCTGTTGTGTGCGGGATACAGCGTGAAACAATGTATTTTTAAAACTTACACATGGTACAATTAACCACGCGACAATTAAAGATGATTACATTTTCCTTGTTTTATATAGGCATTTGATTATTGGTTTTTACGTTATAAATATTAAAATTAAATAAACTTCACAGATTACGTACGTTTATAAGTTAAATGTTATTTTAGTTAGTTTGTTATTTTAGTTAGTTTTAGTTATTAGTCTCGTCCCCCCCCCCCCCCCAGTAATATAAAGTGGTATGGTTTTAACCGCAGTTAGTTATCGTTTCGCAAAAGTAACTCGATACTAAGCTATACAACCTTGGCAAGTGTTAATGGCACCGGAGCGTTAAGTCGATGAGAACAATATTGACATCTGTTATATCAGTGGAAACCGCAAAGCATCAGAATCATTGATGGTGCATTATGAATAGTTCCTATCTAATTCGATTTGTTACTGATGTACTCGTAATTGTAGCTTTTAGATTTAACTTTTAATTCTAGTTTTTGCTTCTAGACAGCTCTACTTTCCGCCGAATTTTTTGAGGCATTAATGGAGCGAAGAAATAAAAATATTAATAAATAATAATTCATTCCCCGAGCGAGGATCGAACCCACATCTCGCGTTACAGTCACACCTTGTGCACCTGTACCTCGGCCTCAACGGATTGAGTTAATTAATAAGAATTAAGAATAACATTGACAAAACGACCGCAGGTCTCGCAACTTTATTACTACCGCTATATCGAATCGTTCAGCCTTTTATCACATTATATCTCACTAAGCAGGTATAAATATTCTTAATGGATTCCATACGTTTGGTAATATTATCATTAAAAATAGAATAAATTTAAATACTTGTGTTTTCTTAATTTACGATAAAAATACATGTAAAAAATAATGTAAATATTTTTTAAGTCGACTAAAATATTTAAATAATACTTGTTAGGGGTCCATATTCGACTTCTCCTACTATAAACCCTGAATTTATTTGGCAGGATATTTATAAGCGAATTAAAAATGCATAACAATAACAAAATAAACAATTCTAGCTAACAAAACCTTTGCGGTTTGACAATTTAACTCTGACAATACCAGTCCAGTCAATACTAAATATATGGATATAACAAGTATAAGGAGTTCCATGAAGAATTGCGGGGCGGTCAAGAATTTTTGAGTGCTAGCCACAATTTTCCAATACAAAAGGTAGTTTTAGCTATCAAAAGGAACGAAGAGGCCTGACGTTACTTTGTCGTCGTATTTACAATGGCTCGTAAGCCCCAAGTCGTCAACGAGGAATTCGCGTTTAGTGAATTCAGCTATTCGGCTTCCTGCTGGGAACAAAGCGTTTGTGGTTTGAGAGTTAACTTTGAGAATGCTAGTCCACCTTTACTAATATAAATATAGGGATATAATATGTTTGTTTCAGATAAAATAAATAAATGTTGTTATTGATTGGGAATAAATAACATATAATTAAGGCGAAAGTCTATTCTATTTATTTATTTTAAGTTAACTTTCAAAATCAAATAAATTATTTTGCTCCATAGCTATTTAAATTTTCAGAGAAAGACTACAAGAAAAACATAATATCTACAAAACTCTTATATGCAATTTTAAAAATATTATTACGCAAATGTCAAACATATTTTATGTTAATCCTAATCATTATTTTATATTATTGTCAGAACAGCACAAAAAGTGAAAAAAAAAGAAACAGCACTCACTCAAAACTTCGACATATTTACACATATTTATAAGTTTTACAATCGTGACTAAATTACTATTCACGTAAACTGTGACATGCGTCACAAAATTTTGACAAGCCTTTATGAGAAGCCACATGCCACATTTGTATACCCATCTTATTATGACAGAATAGCTATGCATTTACAGCTACTTAGCAGTTGCTGCGCGCGCGCAGACAATATTCAACGCGGTCGCGACCTTCGGGAGGGAAAGTGTTTCACTTTAATCACATTACGGTTATTATGCCACTGTTAGTATTACACTATTCTCAAGATAAATTTAAAGTAATTTTTACTATTAGCAAACCCATTGTCCATTGTTCCAGCTTTCTTAAGGGGCCTTGTACCAACAAATTAAATAAAGTAAAACATTATCAAATAAAATTGTAATCGTTATATCTAATTATATGATTTTATGGCATTCAGTTTGTTTCTCATATATTTTTTTCGTCATTAGTTAGTATGTATGACATGCGAATTATAATTAATTAACCTATATGTCAAGGTTCTATTAAATAGGATGACTTAATAAATATTCAAATCTTTGATCTAAAAGATGAAATAATTGGATTGATATATTATGCAACGGATTCTTTATTAATAATTCATATTATCTTATTTGTTCCTTATTAATAAATAATATTGTCCATGAACTGTCATTTATATGTGATGAAAAATATAGTTATGTAAAAATAAATTAAATCACTTCATAATTTGGAAGTTATTGGTTTTTTATTAATTTTACATGTATAAAATCGGTGATTTGTACATTATATTGCAAATCGATACGAATATAATAAAATGTTTTTGGTAAGAGGTTGTTAATATTAAGTAAGGATATGTTTAATTGATTTATTTCTTCATCGAGGCCAGATTCTTTTCGATGAAAGTACATTCAGTTTTATATCAAAATCAGCTTCACGCTGTATCCCGCACACAGCAGGATAGGCAGACGGAACCCAGTTAACACTGGGCTAGCCACTCCGTTCCCTAATATTTCTTTGTATTCTAAAATTTATATTAAAACTCTCTTTGTATTAAAACTAATTCATTTCACACCCAAGGACTTTTAGATGTTTTAAACTAAGCCACGGATTTCATTTCAGCTTTGTAAGTATAGAAAAGATGACGAAACAGCGCGCACGACACTAGTAATGTAAATATAAGAATAAATAATAGAACAAAACCTTTATTAATATTAAAAGGTAGCTTTGTCCATATTTCTACTATAATATAGTATAATCTCAAGATTTTGTTTGCGTAGATGCTCTATGTATATTTTTACTATTTATAGTTCAATTATATAGAATTTACTATATATTATTAACCTTATTTTTCAACGCAAGAATAATAACTTTATTTAATATGTTCATAAATGAACATGAATTATTTAATATTTAAATTTTTTCGTTCTGGTAACAAGAAAAAGCACGGTGTTGAGTTAGACGTTCTTGGGCGTCGATGTCTCGAAAGTGGAGAACGGAGTGTGTTAACAATAAGTTACAATGCTATACATATAAACCAAAAAACGCTACAGAATCATAATTACTTGGAGCTTTTGCAATATGTTTAGTACTCGACTGTAATTGCTTTTTAGCCAGAATCTGAAAAGCACTTAAGCAATTGGATTTTTTTATCCCTTTCATACAAAACTCAAACTATAATGATGTGAAGCTATAAATTGCCGAATAACTGTATTGAAAGTCGACACTCATGCTATCAATTTCGCATCAAATTGATTAACATGACATTCAGTTTGAATGTAATATAATACAAAAAACAGGTTCACGCTGTATCCCGCATATAGCAGGATAGGCAGAGAGAAACTAGTATTACTATTAAGGCACTCTGTTCCCCTCAACCCGCCGAATTTTTGTGGCATTGCGTGTTAAATGGCGGTTCTCAACGCAAGGCTTGTCTTGGTGTAAGAGCGAGCGAGTGGAAATCGAACGCACAACCACGACGACGGCCTCGATGAATGTCTCCCGTGAATAAGATTTTGTAAGGAACGACAAACTCCGTTTTCTATTTTCAATAACCTTTTAATTTATGAACGTTATAAATATTTTATCCAAATCATAAGTTTTAAGTAGATTACCTATTCGTACTAATATTAATAATGTGAAAGCTTGAGAGGTTGCATATTTCTTCCACTTTCACACAAAAATCACTGAACAAATTTAGATGTAACTTTACAGTAATATAGCTTATATAGCACGACGACACATGGGCTTTACATTATATAAAGATTTTGTATAATTTCTTTATAAAACAATAATAGGTTTAAGCGGGCGAAGCCGCGCTTAGGTTAGTAGGTAATAAACAGTTCCAATTTCTTTCCCAGCAGTAATTTAAATAACTAATATTTGAAAACAAATATGGAAAGTCATCCCAACGGTATTGCCTAGATAATTCTAACATTTATGTCTTGTACTCGTACCTATCAATATTAAAGTAGAATGTTTCATTTAGGTGTAATTCTCGGCTAGACTTGCGGCCACTCCATTAACAGGAAGCTCTATACACGCTGCGCATACGCAATCGTTGTCGGATCCGTTTCCATTGTAACCGATTTTTTTTTTTAATAATGTCTCTTTCATTTGTTTTTTTTTATATCTTCACTTTTTAAAGTATTAATTTTATGTATGCGATTATAAGGCTATGAATGTTAATAAGCAACTACTATAAATTTTAATAAATAAAATGACTCAAATTTAATTTTATCGAAATTTGTACCAGAAAAATTTAATTTGTAGTTAATTCATAATAATATATCAAACTTCAATTATATGTAGATGTATTTGTACCAGTATAATATTAATTAAGTACCCTAACTGATGTCTCTATATAAGTGCAGGTTTCTGTTTATTAAAGTGCTTTTCGAAAATGGTTTTCCAGTTTACTTCCACAAAGTGTGATTGTAAATGTGACAGGTTGCGGATTGGATTCCCTCGAGGAAATGATATATTAATAATTTAATTTTCTTCGATCTCCACTCAACACGCAATACCTCCAGCAGAAAATGGGGAACGAAATGTCTTACTAGGTTCCCTCTGCCTACACTGTTATGTGCGGGTTACAGCGTGACACTAAAAGAAAACAGTTTCCATTTAATTCAATGACGTGATAATACAACGCGAACAGATCCACACAATCTATGTGGAAGCCACGAGTCACGATCACAGACGACCTAGCGTCGTATTTCACTTGAAGGTAAGAGGTAAGGAGACGAACCATTAAATTTGTTTCTTACTATATATAATCAGAATGTGTTGAATTGACATTTACTAAGCTATTAGAATGTCTTTCTATTGCAATACGAATCGAATATTTCATAATATATGCAAATTGATAGGAAATAATGTTTTTATATAAATCAGCTTCACGCTGTATCCCGCACACAGCAGGATAGACAGATGGGAATTAATGTTAAGTGAATTCTGGAGGCATTGCGTGTTGAGTAGCGGGAATCAACGCCGCGCTTTGTCTCGACAGAGCGAAGAAATGGAAATATAAATGTAAATAAATATTTCATTACCTAGAGAGGAATCGAACCCATAACCAGTTGCGTTTACAGACATACTTAGTGCCGCTGGGCCACAACTGGCCTCAATATATATTGATAGAAAATATATCTTTCATAATAGTGATTTATTGTATTTGGATGTTAATATGTTGTGTAAGTAGGCATTGCGATGCTGAAATAACTCACCTTTAAATGAAGTTTTTGTCCATAATTACAGATTTGCATAAATATTATATTATATTATATTATATTCTAAAGTTTATTTCATTGTGTAACCTTTATTTAATATCTATCGTATTTAAGATATGCCTGACTGAACGCGATGGTCACCAGTTCAAATACACTCAGGAAAATAATAATGTATTCCGATAAATAATCGTTTCCTGCTTTGATAAAATGTGGTTCAGGGTTTTTACTTCATCAGAAGGTCATTAATAAAAGGAAAATTTAAGAGGAATTATAACATAATGTATGCATTTAGTATTTAAGCTTTTTGTACAATTAGAACCATTTAAAAATATATAACTATTTTATTCAAACTATTTTAATAATTAAACTAACAACCTTAAAAACGGAGCTCAGTCGTGGCGTAGAAGCATAATCCTGTGACTGTAAACGATAAAGGTGTGGATTCGATTCCCAATCGAGAAAACGAAATTCGCTTCCGATTCGCGGAGTGTCTTAACTTGCCTTCTGCCTATCCTGCTACATGCGGGATACAGCGTGAAGCCAACAAGTTTGAAAACGTAATATTTCTATAGCATATCTCTACAATGATATCTCGGTGCTGTCAGGGCACAAGTGTGCCTGAACGATGACGGGAATCAATCACGCAGTGGTACCATCCATCAATATGAAACATTCTATTATGTTATAACTTCCGTCTATTCTATTCTATTTTATTACAATGATCTTAATCGTGGGTGACGCAAAAGTTTTGTAATAGTTTCAAAAGCAACGTGCTCGTGCTACATTTAGATATAATATATGTTTCTCTATATGATAAATAAACTAAAACTATTATTAATGTTAAACATTGTTAGTTAAGGGTTATAAGATAAAGTCATTTTATTATTTATAGAGATTAGAAAATCCAAAAAAAATAAGATTTATTATGATTTTCTCATGGATATCATTGTTAGAACTGGGCCAAATTAAAAAAAGACCACACGGGAAGCACTAGCTTACTATAAGTTCTGACGTAGCCAACATAAAAATATATACGCGAATTGAGACAGATTTCTTTTCCAGAAGTCGGTTGAAAAAGCTGCATTTGTATTATGAAATCCTTTTGTTAAATTACATTGAAATTACTTCTTTTAGTTATTAAATAAATTAAAAAATATTAGTTAACTTTGAAACTATATTTATATTTACGAGTGAGTCGAGTATTCATTTAATTTTCAAAAGCAATTATTCAGAGGAACTTATTTCCTACATATTGTTGTCGTACCGCAACCATTAAAGGAAAACATTACATTGTTGGGTTTTAAGTTCAATAAATACTAATAACGTGTGGTTTAAGATAATGAGATTTTAACTTTAAATATAACTTAAAAATATACTTGTTTTCTTAAGACAATTCATTATTAAATTTTCATTTGAATTATGTATTGTTTTTCCTGTATGCAATCAACGCAATGTCTCGAAAACTTTGAATCGAAATTTTCGTGTCTTAACAAGCAACCTGCCCTGCTATGAGCGGGATAAAGCGTGAAGCGTGATAAAATAAAACAAATATAATTTGAACTACTGCCATTACAAATAGAAATCTCCAAGCAAACCGCAGAGAGAGGATGTCAAGTACATAGATTGTACAGACCTATGAGGCCACAATGGTACAAAGAACAGCGCGTGCCAGTTAGCAAAGGTCGCGGGTTGTAATTTGTGGCCCACGCGCTGTTGCAGCATCTCGCGGTTTGTCATTTCTCTCAATGACACTAGATAATAAGATGAAATAAATAACAATGATAAAGTAATAGGAACATTGCAAATAAATCTGAGGCCAGTCATGGCGCAGGCGAGAAACTGTACGTTGTGGGTTCGATTCCCTCTCGAGGAAATTAAATATTTAATATGTTCGTTTCTTCGGTTCTTCTTCTTCGGTTTTGAGTTCCGCCACTCAACACGAAATGCCTTTTCGTTCGTTTGGCGGATTGCTGGGAACGGATATGTTTTGATGGGAACGAAGCGTCTTTTCACTAGGTTCCCTAGAGTTCCTAGAGTGTATCTAAATACTATTGTAAATATAATTTTGTATTTTTTTATGTTAACATTTGTAAAAGGTATTAAACATAATAAATGTTTACCGTAGAAAAAAAACTTAGTTGGCCATGAACTGAGTACATGCAACGCAGAGTGGTTTCGAATACCGCCACGTGAAATATTTCTAATGATTTACAATATATTTGTCCAACCTTTTTTCTGTAATATATCTTTAAATTCGTAATTTCAAACTTCAAATATATATTTTTATTCAAAAAATGGATGAAAAAAGTCAATCGCCTCACCTAAAACATCAGTAAATATTCTCCAGTACAGAATATAGAACAAAAAACACTACTTATCCGCATAAGACTTTGCAAGGAATTCACAAACACAAAATTAACATAAACACACACTTTGAACCGTCCAAAACTGTTAATTCTACAAACATAAACTACAGAGAGGTACTTAGGTGTACATAATTGAATTCGTGATGTTGGCACAGCATTTTTTTGTATCTTATTGTGATTCTTGGCACTTCCTGTAAGAAGCATCAATTTGCCTCGGTATCGCTTCAAAACGGTCACAGGCCGTCGACCTTCATTACCGTGAGTCATTCGTACGGTGGTCAGCTCCAAACTCTCGGAACCCTCGTGGTGGGACAGACTTATTTAATGATCAAGTTATTATGCTTGAGGAAATACATGAATTCGTTTTGGGCAATTTAAAAACACGTTTGTACGTTTGGTTTGGTGGCGTGGTAAATCCGATTTTGGGTTTTGCGGAAGCCCGAAATGTTATCTCAAATATTTTATCAAAATCAACATCAACAGCCGTATACAGCGTGTTCACTTTTAGTTTAGTCACACTCATTACATCAGCTTTACACTGCATCCCGCACATAGCAGCATAGCAAAGGGAACCTATTATAAAACTAAATAAATATTTCATTTCCTCGATTTGGAATCGAACCCACAATCAGTCGCTTTTACAGTTTGTATCTCTTAGTTTAGCTATAGTCAAATGGTAAGCAGTAAATTGATACTGGTTGGGACATTCATTAAGGCGCATACGGCGTGTGATGCAAATAATTTGAGGGCAATTGTGTCAAGTGAAATAAGTCGGTAGCAAAATCCATGCAATGTTGCCAAGGCCGGTGAGAACAAAACGTTTGAAGCATTCAGCGCTTATTGGGCGTCCAGCTCTCGGCCTATAAACGAATCGGTCATACAATTGATTATTACGCGACAAGACGACGCTAAATAGTTTATGGGTTCCCTGACCTTTGTTTTTGCACAGTCTAGCTTTAAAATATGTTTCCCTGATGACTTACAGTAATATGTATGTACGTATACGGTAGTAAATATTTATGGCGTTTACAAAACGGTAAATGCACTCAATGGATATCGAGAAATCAAGATGTACTCTTAGTCTATTCGTGTACGAGTCGATGTCGGTCAAGAGTGAGGTATGATATATGGATAGTTTAGTTATAGTTTTACATGTATAAATATTTATAGAAGGAAAAGAAATTAAAATAATATTAATATTATAGTCTTTATAATACTCTTTAAATGTTACCGAATCGTCAAATATAGATAACTAGCGGCCCGCGTGAACTACGTTATTATAAATTTCTGTCTCCCTGAGTACCTACGTCCTATAAATGACGTTCATGCAAAATTTGAGACTCCTAGCATTTAATAACGAATGACGAAGACAAATGTCATTAGTAACGAAGTTTCATACAAACTTTCAACCCCAAAAACAAACCCTTAGAAGTTGAATATTGCAAATTCCCGTCTTAGCGAGCACCTATGTCCTATAAATAACTCCTATGCAAAATTTGAGATTTCTAGCACATGTAGTTTCTGAGATTTCGTGATGAGTGAGTGACCTTTCGATTTTATATATATAGATTAAAAAAATATTTTTACAGGCTCATCTTATACAGATTAAATATTTATTGGATACTTACATAAAATTTTAGTTACGTAGCGACGCAACCTGTCAGCCATAACCAAATTTTATGATTTGACATTTACAAAATATTGGCATTTTCAACTAAGTATTTCGCTAACTCCATTGTATTTTACAAATTTTGCATTCCGCTGGCCTACTTTTCAAGGTGCCAGTTGAGTATAAAAAGCGGAAAATAATATGTCAACTTGCAAAACGGTTCATTTTCCTGTAGCGTTAGTAAGTAAATGCTAAATGTATATACTTACTTGATTACGCAATAAAATAACTATAAACCAAAATTATAGCTGTTTTTAAATAAATCATAACAGATTATATTATTATTATTATATGAGAATATAAATATTATTAAAAAAATAATAAATCAGCTTCATGCAGTATCCCGCACACAGCAGGGTAGGTAGGGAACCTAGTGTTTAAGACACTCCGTTCCCCACTTTCTGCCACCAACTCAACGCCGCGCTTGGCCTCGACACCAGAGCGAAGAAATGGAAATATAGACGTAAATAAATATTTCACTTCCTCGAGTGGGGATCGAACCCACAACCAGTCGGTTTTCCAGTCAGACTCTCATGACTTGAATAATATTATCTTAATATTAACTTTAATAATGTAATATTAATAAATTTTCCCTAATTTATCCTGAACTAAATTAATAATAACAGGAAATTTATCGACTGAAGAGCTAAACTAATGGTGCTTCGTACTGACATGCGAGCGTCGCGACGCCCTTGTATGCGACCGTCCCATATTGAATGTCATTGTCTATAGTATTGTTTTAATATGTGAGCCAATTGCTAACGTTATGTATATATGTATGTATATATGTATGTATGTATGTATGTATGTATATTAATAACATCAGTTTAAAATTTTTAAAGTATAGTTATTTTAATTTATTAAATTTACTTATACATTTTCATTAGATCATAGCTAAATCCCGCACACAACAGGGTAGGCAGAGGGAACCTTGTGTTAAGACAGTTAATTTCCCATTTTCTAGCGAATTCTGGGGGCATTGCGTGTCCAGTGACCACGACTGGTCGAAAAACATACTAAAATAAAACCTATATAATTAATTCCTGCTATGTTTTTACCATTTTTAGTTCCTCTTGATTTATCTAGTTACAATATGTTGAAGGAGCTGGTTGATATATAACCTTCAAGGTCCAGCTACTGAGACTTCCCGTAACCTTGTAGTTTACGAGTCTGAATTTAATGGGTACAGAATTACATAAGTTGCCGACTGCGAGATTAGATTGAAACCGAAATAAAAAAAATAGCATAAAATTGTTTATTAAAATATCTCTTAACTGACTTTTTTTGGAGTTTTTTGTATACATGTTTGTTTGACTTTTTATAAATATAACAAATATAAAATATAGAAGGCAGACACTATGCATTTATTATGTGTGTATTCTATAGGAATGCAAAATTACATTAGTTTGTCGTATTAGGTACCTACAGATCTTAGCAATAACAATACAATACAATACAATATACTTTATTGCACATAAAAAATTTACAAAAATTATATACAAAATACATTGAGACAACATGTACAATAAGGCGGCCTTATCGCTTAAAGCGATCTCTTCCAGGCAACCTTTGGTCGTTGGAGTTGTATAAAAAAGATGGTGGGTGGTGCATTAAATTGCAGGACATTGTTTAATAGTAGAAATAAAAATAAAATACATATACATATATATGTATATATATACTACAAATAAATATTTATATAAATAAATATAATAATAAACAATAAATAACATATATATATATATACATACAAATCATAGATATAATATTTATACATTTCTAAAAAGTATTTTGAATAGTAAAAGTATAAAACAAAGGCTAAATTAAATATTCATATAGTGGTTTTTAAGTGAAGTTTTAAATTTTTGTAAGGTTTTGGCATGCCTGACCTCAATTGGTAAGGAATTCCATAGTCGGGCAGCTTTAATAGTGAAGGAGTTAGTCAGAAAAGAAGAAGAGTGAGGAGGAATTTCAAGTAATAGATTTTTCTGGGAACGTAGGGAAAGTGAGTGAACATCATGTAGAAACCTGAATTGTTTCTTCAGATAAGGAGGAGTAGAAGGATTAAACAGCACGGAATAGAGAAGATGAAGTATATGAGTATTCCTGCGAAGGCGGATAGGGAGCCACTTGAGCTTATCA